>VZSR01003022.1:1204311-1232699 GCA_013398615.1 Brachypodius melanocephalos
CCCATGAGTGTTTTACTGTCTGGATCCAGCAAAGGACTGGCTGAGGAGGGCAGGGAGCAGGGAGCTGAAGCAGTCATTGAAGCCCCCTCAAGGGTGGGTGTCTGCATGGAGAACAACCCTCTCATATAAGAGGTTAAGATTAATAACAACATTTCTGACCTAAATGAGACAAGACAAAAAACTTTCAGGGCCATCCAAATTAAAAGCACGAGCAAATTATCAAATGCAACTGGAAAAAGAAAATTAACAAGCTAATAAAGCCCAAGCCCTGCTTAGCAATGCAAAGGCTCCGTGTGCTGGGCCCAGCTGAAGGGAATAACCAGGCCAATACACAGTGATGGCACCAACTGGACAAGGCATGACCGTGCTGGCAGCCTTATTTTTAGGGTTCTAGAAAGGAAAAAATGATGCCTCAACAAATTAAAGTAACATTGATACCGAATGCATTATTAAATAATTGCAGAACGCATTTTCCTGCTTAACGTTTCTTTAAATTGTGTTAAAGCATGCCGCAGAGCAGCACATAAATCTTTGTGTTCTAATTTGCAATGGGCTCCCAGCTGTGTGGCAAGTGTTCTAAAATCATCCCTGTGCATCTTTACACAATGTTTTACGATCTGTCATCAAAATTTATTAGATAAAAAACATTTCCCCCAATAATTTCCGACGTATTTTGTACACGCTGCTAATGTTCAGTGGAAAACATAAAACAAACCAACGATGGGAGACACAGATTAAAGGTGAAACCCCAGCAACCCCTGCATCTATTATGGATGTGGCAGGGATGAATCTTTCAAAAGGCACAAAAGATATTCTGTACTTTTTTTTTTTTTTGATAAAATTACTGCAACAAACGAGTCGTAGATATCAAAAGGAAAAGCTTCTTTGTGGCTGAGGCTCAGCGTTTTGTAGTCTCTCCTCAATCCCTTTTTCCAGGTCACTTGTCAAGGTAAGAAATGGTTTGGAAGAAGCTGTAGGCCAGGATGCTCATTTAACACTCCATTCCCCAAAATACCTTTCTTATAGGACCAAAAAGGAAAAGTTTTCCATTTCACGGAATGTTAAAGCTGTAACTTTTTCTAGGTGGGGTTTGGAGCAACCTGGGCTAGTGGAACCTGGGATAGTGGCAGGTGTGGGACTGGGTGGGCTTAAAGCCCCTTCCAGCTCAAACCTTGTGAGATTCTGTGACCCTGCAACTCTGATTTCATGAGCCCCACTAAGAGAGGGCAGGGAAGGGTCAATCTGGACACGGTCTGAAAGGCCAAGCAACCCTAAACCCAAACGAGATCATTCCAATTTCACCCTCAGAGAAGAGCCACGACGGGAGCTGCCTGTCCTTGCCCTGGGGATAACCAAGAACACCTCAACAGGACAGAACCCAGAGGGTCCAAAGGACCACAGAGCATCAACGCAGAGATGAATCCAGGGAATGTGCCCCCCTGGAGGGCAGGTACCTTCAGGGAGAACTGGTACATGGGGTGGACGGCGTGCAGCTGGTCCATGGTGAAGTAGAGCAGGGCGGCGCGGGCGGCCGCGGGCCTGTAGTGCTCCCTGGCCTGGTTGATCCTGCCTTCTGTCACCTTGAACTGCTGCACCTGCAGGCAGACACAGCACAGCTCCTGTCACCACGCCCCTGGGCAGTGGCTGAAGCCCTGGGAGCGGGGATGCTGCCCACGAAGCCATCAGGGCAAGGCACAAGCGACCATCACAGGACCAGCCAGGCTGGAGCTATCCACAGCATCTTCCCCCTCTGGAACCTTCTGTTTAACTGCATTTTCCACCCAGTTCCACCCAATCCCCCGTTTTCCTGAGTCCCCTCCACACTTCTCCCCAGCTTCCCTGCTCTTTGCTGTCTGGAATTGATTCTCCCATCAATGAGTTTCTCGCGCTAATTGCCCCCCCCCGTCCTGTGCAGGTCATTAACAAGCCCGGGCTGAGCAGCCCCAGGGCTGAGAGCTGCTAATTTAGAGCAGCTCTTTGCTGCCTTTCCTCAGCAGCACCAAACCCCTCTGGGCAGGGCTCTGCAGCTGCTCTGAGGGACATGTGACAATCTCCTTGGCACAATCACCACCCCGCCATCACCAGGGTCCTGTTGGTGCTTTCGTTCCACCTCAGCAGCAAGAAGTGACACCCCTGAGCCTCCTGGGGTTTCCTTTAGGGCAATCATGTCCAACACCATGGCCAGGAGCTGCTGGGACAGTGCTGACCCAGCCAGCCCAGCAAAGCAATGGGATCACAGAATCCCAGAATGGGTTGGGTTGGAAGGGACATCAAAGCTCTTCTCATTCCACTCAGGGACACCTTCCAGGGTCCAAGCCTGTTCCAAGCCCTTCCCAACCTGGCCTTGGACACTTCCAGGGATAGGGAAGCCACAATCTATCTGGGCAACCTGTGCCAGAGTCTCCCCACCCCCACAGCCAAGAGTTTCTTCCTAACATCTGATTTAAAGCTGCCCATTTTTGGCTTGAAACCCTTTCCCTTGTCCTATCACTGCGAGAAGCCCCTCTCCAGCCCTTCCTGGGCTTCCTGTGGCAGAACGAGCCAGCAAGCATCACACAGCCCCAGCTGGAACACCACAGGGCCCCCTGTGCTGTCACCTGAGCTGCTGTCAGCACACCTGGCTCAGCAAGGAAGCCCAGGATGAGCCTTGATCTGCTGTGGGATCTGTGGGATGAGCAGTGTGGGATCTGTGGGATGAGCATGCTGGACTCAGGAACAGCTCTGGCAAACTCAGAGCCAGATCAGGCAGGCAGATGATCCTCATCTGTAGAGCAGGGAAGACTTCCTGAGCAAGGAAAATGTTGGCTGAGCACCTTTCTTTGGGCAGACAGACCTAAAGGAGACCGAGGCTCGACTTGAACCTCTAACAAGGCTCTTCCACAGCATTCCAGGTGGGGACAAACCGATAAAATCCAGGTGCAAACTCCCAAATTCATGCCTTGTTGGCACTGCTGGCAGTGAGCAGCTGGTTTAGAAGGGGAAGCACTTCCAAAACACCTGCTTTGAGGGGGAGATGCCAAGATTTCCATGCCAAAAAATCCCTTCGACATCCCCTTTGGGGGTTCAGCCCAAGGGGAGGTGAATGCACCTGATGCACCATGAATGGAAAATAATTCTGATTTTTCACATGGAGGGAGGATCACTCTTTTTTCTTGGTCACTGGCTGGGAAGAGAGAGGCAGTTCCAGCCCTGGCCAGGCAGAACAGGGGCCACTGGCTGGGGCTCCAGGCTCTGGAGATGGGGGCACTGCAGAGGGAAGCAGCTGAATGTCCCCACCAGAGTCCTGGGACAATCCTGGCACAGGAACCACCCTTCTCAAGTTCCCTCAGTGGCAAGGAAAAACCTCTGAGCATTCACCTAAACCAACCCACGTATTCAGCAAGGGCAGCTGGGCAGGTGGCAGTGCTCCCACAGCTCCCACAAATGCTGATTTGCAGTCTGAGGAATGGAGGGGTATGAAATACCTGAGTTCTTTCAGATTTACTTGAGATCACAGACTCCCCAGACTCCAGTCCCTGGTCAGTACTAAAATCCAGCCTAACTGAGGCAGTGTGATGTGCCCAGGATTATGCTGGAACACTTTAAAGCTGCCTTGATACAGTGTGTAAATTTTATTGTCTGTACATCAGGCACCAATGTTTTCTCTTGGTCTTAAATAGGTCATTTAACACACCAAAAAAAAAAAAAGGAGAAAAAAAAAAAAAAAAAAGGAAAAAATCTCCAAAGAACTAAATGGCCTGGAGCTCTCCAGAATGGAGAGCATTTACAATTTATACCAATTTCTACTCCCTGCTCAGCAGATGGAGCAGAGGTTACATTCCACCCAGAAATCCTTAAAGAACCACAGCCTTGCTTTTCCCCAGGCTGTCAGTGTCCTTGTACCTTCTCCACAATCTCTGCTGCTGTCCTTTTAGTGGTCTCCAGGTTCTCCACCAACGCTGTGTCCCCCAGGAAATTCCCAGATGCTGATGACAGCCGAGAGAGCAAATCGTCCTCTAACGTTTTCAAGGTGATCTTGAATCCATTCTGTTGCTTTGTGAGGTCTGACTGCAAATAATAAATTCAGGGAAGTTTTAGCCACAAAGAATGTGGTAAAGTGAGAAAATACCCTGTGAGAAAGCTCTGATTGGGATGTCTCTCAGCATAGACCAACAACAATAATAATAACAGTAATAATAAAAACAATAATAATAAATGTAATAATTACAATTAAATTATAATAACAAAGCTACTGATGACTTCTGCTTGCTGCTAATGACAATTCCCTGGTGCTGACCTCCAGCTCCTCCAGGTCAGGCCTTTCAGTGTAGACCAATAATAATAATAATAACAATAATAATAATAATAAATATATTTATTATAATTAAATTATAATTATAATAACAAAGCTACTGAGGATTTCTGCTCGCTGCCAATCACAATTCCCAGGTGCTGACCTTCAGCTCCTCCACGTCTGGCCAGCCAGCATAGACCACCACCAATAATCATAGCAATATCAATAACATCGATATTAATAATTATAATAATTAAATTATAAGTATCAAAACGATGCCACTGATGATTTTTGCCTGCTGCTAGTGATAATACCCAGGGGCTGACCTTGAGCTCCTGCAGGTCTGGCCAGTCAGCATAGATCAATAACAATAACAATAATAAGAATAATAATAGTAACGATAGTAATAATTATAATTACAATAAAATATAAGTATAATAACAATGCCACTGCTGATTTTTGCCTGCTGCCGGTGATAATACCCGGGGGCTGACCTTGAGCTCCTCCAGGTCTGGCCTCTCCAGGCGCACCACGGCTGCCAGCAGCTGCTCCTCGAGGCCGTGGCGGGTGACAGAGAAGTTGATGAGGGTGCACTGTGCCTGCAGCTCGGGCTGGAAGTGGGGGTTTGCCAGCTTGGTGTGCAGGATCAGACGGAAGGCAGGGTGCAAGGCACACTCCTTGTCCCCAATCTTGATGTACCTGGAATTTTGGCACAAGGAGCGTCAGCCAGGAGCTGTCACCACAGGACACAAGGGGGGTCTCAGTCACAAAAATCATTATTTAAGCAAAGCCTTTCACACTGAGCACACTTAAATCACTTCTGATTTAAGGTAAAAACCCCAGAGAATCTCTCCTGAGTTTTGGATCCTCTTTAAGGAAGCTCAGATTTTCCAGCAGTGGCACAATCACTCCAACCATGAACTCTCCTGGCTCTGGACACAGGCTGAATTCTGCCTAAAATCAGACTGCAGGGAGGAAAAGCCTCTCAGCCTCAAGCTTTTCACTGTTCACAGCTAAAATTCCCCAGAGTGTTGGCTCTGAGCAGGCCAGCACTGCAGCTGCACTGAAGCCCCATGTGGAGAGTGGTGGCTGCCATTCCTGGGAGGTGACACCAGCCAGGACACCCAGCACACTCCTGCTCTGCGCTGCTGACATGCAGTCTAGAGCTCACAGAGAGCCCAGGGAATGACAACATTCTCTGAATCCATGTTTAACCCAGCCCAGGAACCCAACCCTGCCCTGGGTTGTATCCAAAGCTGTGGGCAGCAGGAAGGGGATTCTGTCCCTGGGGAGACCCCATCTGGAACAGTGCCCGGTTCTGGGGTCCCCAACATGGGCAGGACAAGAGTGAGTGCAGAGGAGAGCTGGAAGTTGATGAAGGGACTGGAGCCAGGCTGGAGAGCTGGGATTGTCCAGCCTGGACAGGAGAAGGTTGAGTGGAGACCTCAGAGCCTCTGCCAGGGGCTGCAGGGGACACAGAGAGGGACCTGATCAGGAACTGAAGGGACAGCACAAAAGGGAATGGGTTCAGACTGGCAGAGAGTGGGGTTAGATTGGATATTAGGAATAAATCCTTCCCTGTGAGGGTGGTGGGGCCCTGGCACAGGGTGCCCAGATTTGCTGTGGCTGCCCCTGGATCCCTGGCAGTGCCCAAGGCCAGGCTGGACGGGGCTTGGAGCAGCCTGGGACAGGGGAAGATGTCCCTGACCATGGCAGGGGTGGCACTGGATGATGTTTAAAGTCCCTCCCAGCCCAACCCATTTTCATTCTATATTGACAAAGCCCATGGGAACCAGAGTCAAAGAGAAACAGAAATGTTTTCAGGGATGCACTGAGACTGTTGTGGGAATGGTGATGTTCTCAAGGGAGTGTGAATTCACTTTCCAATCCAACAGCACTCACTGGGTGCCCTCTTGGCCCCCTCAGTTGCTTTTGGAGCTGCAAATCCCCCAGTACAGGCAGCTCACAGCAGAGATCCTGCCAGACTCCACAGCAAAACCATTCCTGCTCTGGGACTGGCAGCACCAGAGTCCTGGAAATACAAAATTCAGAGACTTTCTTTGTGATTTATGACTTCTTTTCCCTTTGTTAGCAAAGACATGGTTTCACAGGGAGTTTTGGTAGCAGAGGTGCACAAGAGGGGATGCCTGAGTGTTCCACTGGAGAGGGGGCTCAGATTTGCCGCCCTCCCTGCTGCACCCCCCTCTCAACACCCCCCAAACATTTCAATCCTGCCCTGGGACCAACCCTGCCCCTCCATCCTGCAGCCAAACCCATGCTCAGCCGTCCTTCCCAGGATGTTTTCCCCATTCGATTGTGCAGACAGCTTGCCTTGCCCACCGATCCACAACACTCTGGGATGTTTTAGGCAAGCAGGGAAATAATCCTCAAAGAATTTCAGGGGAAAGAGCTCCCTGGCTGCCTCTCTTGCTGGAGGTGACCAGCAGCTGCCATGAGAACTTGACCTCATTAAGAAGCACTTGATACCCTCGATGCTGAACCTGTAGCTGCATTTCTAAACACGGCACAGTGTTTGCTGAAATTCAAGGCCACTTTTACTTCACAACAGCAGCAGCTATTTTGGTAGTAATTCCGTGTCAGAACAGCCAATTACAGACCCCAAGGTCAGTGTACAATGGGAGAATTACAGGTCTCTCTGTTACACGAGGTTTGAATGATGCTGTGCAATGAAATGAGAAACCCAGGTTGATTTCCAAGCCACCCTATGGCTGAATTACCTGTGATTGCCTGATTTAAAAGGCCCTCACTGCTGAAGGCAGGATGTTAATGCTGCTGGGTGTGAACACCCACGTTCTGAGGACAGGAACAGAGGGCACAAAGCCCCCAGCCTCCATCCACACGTGTCCCCAAACCCCCCCAGGCTCACCTGCCTTTCTTGATGGTTTCTCGCCCCAGCAACGGCCCCAGCACTGGATCCACGGATTCCTCCAGGTCCTCAATCAAAACCAGGTCTCCAGCAGCCAGGGCTTGTTCCAGTGTGTCCAGATACCTGTGGGAAACAGCACTGGTGCCTCCTGCAGCAGAGCAGGACGTGACACTGCTCGTGAGGAGGGGACAGAGGGGACCCTCACTGCGGTGGCACCTACAGAGGGGTGCCAGAATTTGGAGATGAAAAGAGGGGTAAGGTGGGGTCAGTGCCTGGTGCAGAAAGTGGCACTGACAGAGAGAGTCCTGGCTGTCCAACAGAGAGAATGAGGCCCCAGATGTTCCAAGGACAAGGAGTGACCACCGAGTCTGTCCCAGGAAGGGTCTGGGCAGCCCTGAGCAAAGCTGGCACAGCCTGGAGTTATTATCAGCACATCATTTATTTCATCCAGAGCCCACTGGTCTGGAGGAATCATCTTAAAGCAAGGATGAAGAGCAGCTTTCAGCTCTTTTTGCCCAGGGTTTGGGGTCATGCTTAGGACAACGTCATTCCTCACAAGGAAATGGAACTCTGAGCCCAGTGCCTGACTGTGAAACAGTTAAATTGTGAAACTGTGAAACAGGGATGCTCAGCTTTGGGGTGTTTTGTACCAGGAAGGGCTGGATCAAGGGGCTGTGTCCTTCAGGGCTGCCCTCACTTTGCCAAGAGGGGAGCAGGACCCTGGGCAGGAGGGAGGATGCTCCAGGCACTCCTCCACCATCACAGTTACACTGAACCACCTCCACTAACTCCACTGCCCAAAATTCATACTCCTCAGTTAAACCAGAGAGCCTGGGAGCTCAAGAGGCGACAGAAGGATCTGAAACAAAAGTTCAGAGTGACTTTTAGGCCTGACCTTTAGAGGAATATGCTGACCCAGTGCAACCCCCACCCCTGACAAGCAGTTTTTCTGAGTCCAGGGGTATTTTACACAAAGAAAGTCAGAGGGAATGACAGAGCTGCCCCCAGAGCTGCTCACACAGCCCTTCCTGAAGGTGGGCCCTCTGTGTGGGTTTAGATCTCTTCCAGCAGTTGAAAGCCAAAAGCTCCATCTCCCAGAGGATGAAACATTCCCTGCATTACTGTAATGGAGCAGTGATGATGCTTTCAGTCCTCAGCTCTGAGACATCACAGCAAAACACTGAATTCTCCTCTTTAAAGCCCCTGCCAGCCCAAAGTGTGATTGGGGAGGGGAAAAAGGGACATTGCATTGGCACAGGAGGGTCTGCTCCTCTGGGTCTATCCTGCAGGTTCATATTTAGGTGCCTCTTCTGGGATCCTTGCTGCTCCACAGAGAGCTCTGACTAACTGTGAGGCATGGTGGCCGAGGTGGCCGGGAAACAGGGATTTGCTGTTGTGAAAAATGAGCCTTATTTTGATCCCACATGAGATCAGATCCAGATCCCTGTTGTTTTCTCTAAGAAAAGGAGGCACCAGCAAAACAACTTGGGTAACTCAGCCTGGGTAACAGTTCTACACTGTTGTCCAGAGCAGCTGTAGCTGTCCCATGTCCCATCCCTGGAAATGCCCAAGGCCAGGTTGGACAGGGCTTGGAGCAGCCTGGGACAGTGGCAGGTGTCCCTGCCCATCGTAGGTGTCCCTGCCCATGGCAGGGATGGGACTGGATGATCTTTGAGGTCCCTTCCAGTCTGGGATTCTGTGAAATTCCAACCCAGCCTCAGCTCCCTGCTCACTCCATCACCAGCTTCAGAGGAGTTTCTATGGTAACTGTGCCAAGCACTAAACAGACCCTCGATTTAATGAGAAATCTCTGTCATTTTGGTAATGAACAAGCTGATAATGGGAGCAGGTTTCCCTCAATGTGACTGGCTCAGACATCTGCACCTGAGTGTCCCCTGCTCCGGGCAGGCACATCCCATTGCCGCCATGTGAGTGAGTCAAGAATTTAAAGAGTTAGGGTTTTTGCTAAGAGATAGAAGCAATTTATATTGATTACTATTTAAGTTAGAAGAATAGAGATGAAGTGGAAGAGTTAATAATTATTAGATGTTTAAGCCAGAGTAAAGGTAATATACTACTTGCTCATTTTAGTTGTGTTCATAGAAGGAAATCAGACAGATGGACTATAGTGATAATGGAAGAAACCATGACTGCACCTGGACACAGAAACTAATTGGAATCAGGCAGGAGAGCCTGGACTATGCCCAAGAGGTCACGTAGACTGTCAACAAGGTGAAGGTAAAAAGGTCACTGCAGGGAAGACATCTCTGTCTTCCTCCTTCAAGACCACCGACCCATTTCAAAGATCACCAACCAAATTTGAGAGAAAAATTGTGCAGGCAAGAAGGACTCTGGGCTCATTTTAATATGAAGCAGGAATAGGCAGTGCTAAGATTGTGCATATGCATAAGCATTTTTGAGCCTGTAAGAGTTTTGTAAATAAACAGAGGACTGGGGCTTTGTGATTTGCATGAGTGCCTTTAGGAGGTGACTCCTGTGCCACCCTGATGCCTTAAGTTTTATCTTTCCTGTGTTTCAGATTCTGTGCTGCCCAGGGGTGCAGTTCTGAGCCTCACGTTAAGTGTCAACCAGCTCTTTTCACAGAGCAGGGGCATGAAACAAATCCTTTTCCTGCTGCACACCAAGGACAACTTTCAGCCCCAAAAGCACAACCAAGGGTGGCTGAAGGGAGGAACGAGACGGATGGGACCTGACAGCCTGCAGCTGGAATGGGACAATTCAACCCCAAGATGCAAATGAACCAAAACTTATAAAAGTGTGAGACCTTGTGACTGGTCAGCCATTTTGTGATGGGTCAGCCATTTTGTAACCAGTCAGCCATTTTGTGACCATTTTGTGCCCATTTTGGGTCCGCCTTGGGTGTAGCCCTGGCCAGGCTCTTGTCCTGCCCAAGGTGAATCCTGGAGGCCTTTCAATACATATCTACCTTATTTTCTTAGCTCTGTCCAGTCTCTGTTCCAGCTCAGCCTTCCCAAAGCTTCAAATAAAACACACCACTTCCTAACTTTACCCCTTCAGAGAGCTTTTCACCCGCGATCCCACCGCTTTTACCCAAACCACAAGAAGGACGCCCTCACCCCTTCTGCCCCGCTCGGATCACGCGGAGCCCTTGTCCGTGGGCGTTTTTGATCCATTTGCTGCCCTGCAGCTGGGGGTCCACCAGCAGGGGCCAGCGCTGGCAGGCGCTGAGGATGGCGGCGCTCTCGGCGGACGCGCGGTCGGCCGGCAGGCCCTGGTTCTGCCACGCCGCCACGGCCGCCTCGTCCGCCAGCACCGACAGCGGCTCCAGGCGCGGCGTCACGGGGATGGGCACCTGCCAGGGAAACAGAAAGGCTCCCTGGTGACTCCAAGGAAAGCTGGAACAGTTAAAAAGGGGTGAGTTGTGTTTGTCTGCGTCAGCACAGGGGGTTTTGGGTAGGGGGTTTTGCCGCTCTGCTCCGCTCAGGTGAGAGCACACCTGCAGAGCTGCCCCAGCCCTGGTGCTCAATGTCAGCAGAGTGTGGAGCTGCTGGAGCAGGTCCAGAGGAGGCCATGGAGATGCTCTGAGGGCTGGAGCCTCTCTGTTCCAGAGAGAACAGGGAGTGCTCACCTGGAGATGGCTCCAGGGAGAGCTCAGAGCACCTTCCAGTGCCTAAAGGAGCTTCAGGAAAGCTGGAGAAGGACTGGGATAAGGCATGGAGGGACAGGACACAGGGAATGGCTTCCCACTGCCAGAGGGCAAGGATGGATGGGAGATTGGGAAGGAATTGTTCCCTGTGAGGGTGGGCAGGCCCTGGCACAGGGTGCTCAGAGCAGCTGTGGCTGCCCCTGGATCCTGGAAGGGGATGTTCAGTGATCATAAAGGGTGCTCAGAGTGTTCAAGGACAGGGTGGACAGGGGGTAGTAGAAGGTGTCCCTGCCCATAGCAAGAGGGTTAGAATAAGATGATTTTAAGGTGCCTTCCAGCACAAAGTATTCCGTGATTTATCAGTGGTTTCCTGCACTACGGGGTATTTCCAGTCTGGTTTTGTTTCCCAATTCTGTAGTGAACAAACTCAACCTGTATAAACAATCCCAGGGATTTTGCCCCCCACAGCCCAGCCCCACTGGCTGAGGTCACTCCCTGCCCTGTTCAGCTCCCTGAGACACCTTGGAAGGACAGAATTAATCCCCTCCTAAGGCTGCTGCTGTGTTACAAACCAGCACCAGCAGCTCCAGACACACTTCTCTGGCAGGTGAGGCCATTTCTGGGTGTGACAACCAGAGTCACCTGTACCAGGTGCCTGAGCAGAATGAGCCTTTCATTTCTATTGGAATTATGGGCACTTCCTTGACATTTCTAAGCACAGTTAGGTCATTTTTGAAACCACTCAAACTAAGTTTCTGGCTTAGTGTTAAGAAATGCAGAATGAAGTTTTCCTTTCTCAGCCTAAGGAACTGTCTGCTTTGGTCAGCAATTTGATTTGGGCATCTCTGGAGCCTTATTTAAAAGCTTCTTGGCACCATTTGTATGAGGAACCTGTTAAAATTAGTGAAACATTAAACAAGTTTCAGGCACAATGATCTCCATCTGGTCCTAACAGCAAGACATGGGTAAAACCAGCTGAGAGGCATGGCCAGCACAACCAGAGCTTGTGTCCAGAATGAAAAAACACCTGGAGCTTTTCCAAGCCTACTGGAGAGCTGGCAGCGAGCTCTGCCTGCTCCAATTCCTTCTCCATATTCCCTCCTCCTTCGTGGCCATGGACAAAACTGCAGAGCTGAGCTCTGTGTTTGGGATTTTCCTGGGTACATGGAGGAACTTCAGCGAGCAAGGACACCATATTTTCCCCAGGAAAGAGGAAATGGCCACGTCCTGATCCTCTCTCCAGCTTGGTGAGGACACAGTGATGTCCCTCACCTGAGAGATCCCCTGTGGGCACCAGTGTTTATGGCCACATTAATCCCAGGAACAATGGCTCCTCAGAGGAGTCAGGACTTACTTTTAGCTGGTGCAAATAGGGCCTCCAGATGCCATCCAGGAGGTCCTGGCGGTATTTCCTGGTGAAGTAGCCCAGGTAGGAGACAAAGGCTGTGACCAGCAGGACGTCTCCACACAGGGTGCTCTGCTGCTGTTTGAAGTCCTTCACAGCCTCAGCCCATCTCACATTTTCAGAGGCCAGTCCCCCAACCTGCAAATTCCCAAGTCAGAGTGATCATTCATACAATCACGGAATGGTTCGGGTTGGAAGGGACCTTAAAATTCATCTCATTCCATCCCTGCCACAGGCAGGAACACCTTCCACTTTCCCAGGCTGCTCCAAGTCCCATCCTTGTCCTTGGATACTGCCAGGGATCCAGGGGCAGCCACAGCTGCTCTGGGCACCCTGTGCCAGGGCCTGCCCACCCTCACAGGGAATGATTACAGAGGTATTAAAGCCCATCAGCTGTTAATTGCCTTAACACCACAGATTCCCACCTCCTTACACCCTCTCCCACACAGAGCACTCCTCTCCACAGCCTTCAATATTTCACACAATTTATTATCACACCAGGTACGTGGGATTGTGATCACAATTCCCTTCAGATTCTGTCAAAAAAAATGCTTCCTCCTACCTACTTTTCATCAGCACACGATGTCCAGACAGTGCAGTTGGGGCTTTGAAGAGGGCTCAGTGTCTCCTTATAAAATAAATTACCTTTACAAGCACAGATCACTTATTTGACCATTGGTACTTTTTGGGGTACCACTGGAAATAGGAATGGAATGCAAGCAGAAAAACCCAACCCAGCTTTGAGCTGACCTCATGGATCTGAGATGGAAAATGCCAGACCTTACAATGAAATTCCCAAAAGAGAAACCTCTCTTGATGCCCAGCTCTGGGCACACTCACAGCAGGCACAGCTCCCCTCTGCTCACACGTTCTGTCACCAGGGCCAACCAGCACCTTCTATTTTTCTTCCTCAGTCCACTGTCCACATGAACTTATGGTTGTTATTTCGTATTTATCATTTCCACTAAAAACATCTCTATATCCTTCTCTTCCGCAATTTCAACTCTGGAATACTGACATGGCACTGGCCCTTTTTCCGGGCCCCTGTTCAGTATCAAACAGGCCCAGCTCTGGCACGAATCCATGTGACAAGCCTTAGGAACATCTCTAATAGCTCATTCCCCATTTTGGGGAATTTGGAGCTATTTTGCCATCTTAAACTGCTCTGCAGACACAGATCCTCAAAGATGGGAAAGCAACACCTTCAGGCTCTCACTGAATTTCGTTGTCATACTTTCCAACCTGACCAAGTCCTGTTTCCAGCAGGATTCCAGCTGCCTCCTGAGGGTCAGAGCCACCTTGACATTCCCAACACGAACTCACTGCCATTCCCACGGCGTTGGCTGTCCTGCAGCCACTCCAGATCAAACAGCTCTCCATATCCCCTGAAGAGCAGCCAGGATCTCCTAAGCCAAGATGTCCTTGGGTTCCCCTCTGAGCCCCTCAGCACACCCAAGAGCTCATTCTCCTGCTCAGTCACCTCAAGCCACCTCCTGCAGCTGACAGCAGCCCTTGTCCTGGGCATGCTGCACACACAAGGCCAGCTCTGGACACAGCTTCCAGCTTCCCACAGCTGCAGACTTCAGGACCTTCTGACCCAGAGCTTCTATCCCTGTGCTTGACAGCCACTGATGAGTTTTGACTTCATGACCAAACCTAAGCTGCTGTGTGTCTCAAGCCAACTTTTGGCACCTACAGCACCCTGTGGGCAGCAGATCCACAGTTCAGCTGAGCTTTCTGTATAAAAGTACATCCTTTGATGTGCTGCCTGAACTTTTTAAACTGCTGAAACATTCGTCCAGTGCAAAACCAGGGAACAATCCTGCTGGCACCAGGTTCTCTGCATCACTCAGCATTCCGAGCCCTCAGTACCCCTCTGCTGTTTTCCTTTCAGGTTGAAGAGCTTTAGCCTCTTCAATAATTCCTCACACAGAAGCAGCCTTTTGATTTTCCTTGCAATCTCTATCTGCACCGAGTGATGCAATCTTTATTATCCGGTTTCCTTTATTGTTGCTGTCTCTGCACCATTTCCCATTCTCCTCCAGCCTTTGAGGTGCAGCAGAGGGGGCGGCGGCAATGCTGCACATTCAAGATTTATTTAGAAGGTATTCACAGAGCAAGATAGGGATTTTTTCTGTTTTGTTCTCCCTTCTTTTGCTAATAAACCCTAATATCCGGTTTCAGATGGGCTTTGGGTTCGGCGAGGGTTTTTTCCTTCTGGGAGCACAGAGCTCACAGCGCTCTTAACTCCATCCTTTCATTCCTGAGTGATAACAATCAGCTCAGCGTCACTTACAGGGCATGTGAAGTGGAACCTCATTTCTCCAGTGTGCTTTACATTACGTTTATCTGCCTGGTGTTTCATCCCTCCATCACTTGGGATCGTTTTCACAATTCTTTACAGACAATTGACATCATCACTGCGGAGCCGTGCCACCTCCGACACACCAGCTCATTCCTGATTCATGGAATCACAGAATCACACGCTGCTCTGGGTGGGAAGAGACCGCAAAGGTCACCCAGTGCCACCTCCTGCCATGGCAGGGACACCTCCCAGTGTCCCAGGCTGCTCCAAGTCCTGTCCAGCCTGTCCTTGGGCACTGCCAGGGATCCAGGGGCAGCCACACCCATCTTCCCTCCAGTCTCCTTGAGGTCGACTCCCATATTAATCCCACAGCCCCTCTAAGACCAAGAAGTCTTTACTGATCTGATTTCTCCAGTACTTGGAGGTGTTTCCATACTCCTAATTAATTTTTTCAGGTTACTTTTCATCTCCTTAGGTCCTGGAGGTCTTTTCTTCTCCTTTGCTTGGATCACACACTGCTGCCACTTTTAATGCATTCAAGACATCCCAGGTGTCTCCCAGCTTAGATTGTAGAAGTTATTGGAATTCTTTTTATTTAGCGAGAGGCAAATTAAAAGCTACTCCTTGGATTACCTTTGGCTCTTTGATAATGACAGAGAGTGAACAACCATTCCTCACCTACCTTCTGCACACCAGCCGTGATTTTCGAGGCTTCTGTCACATCCATCCCCTCTACACCTTTTCCAAAAAGAAAAGCCTTAATCCATTCCCTCTCCTCTCACATGGAAGTGGCTATATACTTTGTTGTAGCTTTTCTAGGCTGCCCACAGCCTGCTCAGACAGAGTGATGGCCACATGTGGGATGTGGGCACTGACAGACCCAATACAATGACGCTTAACTTCTGTTTCCTGAGGGGTTTTTTTTCTACCAATTAGTAATATTCAATTTGTCTTTTTTTCCTCCTGTCAAGTGCCACGCTGCTGTTCCTGAGAACTCTCTGCAACAACTCCAAGAGCTCTTCTGTGAGTGATAATGGTGCAATTAGGCCCTATCCATGTAACTGCATGATTACAGTTTGTTTTCCCTGCACACGTTATTTAGCGTTTGTCATCACTAAATTTCCTCCTCTGCATTAGCACACACCCACTCACAAACACCATTCATCAGCCAGCCTCCCGTTGTGGTGCACAGATCCTGTCCCTTGGATCCTGGAGCATCTTCCTTAGGCCACCTGAAGTTCAGGAGATGCCAGTCTGGCACTGCCTCAACCCCCCAGGTTCATTTGTCAATCCAAAGCATCGCTCTCCATGCTCGGCTGCATTCTTTACACAACCTCAGACGTGTTTGTTTCGAAGTCTGGGAGCTCATTTCTGCCCACAGCCACACCAGTGACACACCTTGAATGCCAAACGAGCTGCACAGCAGTGAGGGCTGTCAGGTGCTATTCCTAGATCAAAGCCAGGATGACACAGGAGAAGGTGTGCAGGGCACAGCAGGAAGTTGGGATGCAGGGGGTTCCTTGCCTACACTGCAGGAATGATGAATTGTTGACAGGATAAAGTCACAGAATTGTTGAGACAGGGAGCTGTTCCCACACTGTGGGGTGGGGCAGAGATGTAACCAGCGACGGGCTGGGATGGGGTGGCAGAGAATCACAGAACCATGGGATGGATGGGGTGCAAGGGGCTTTAACCCCAGAGCTGCCCTTGCTGGCACTCACCAGGCGGTTGGCGAGGGTGATGGTGCAGGCTGTGGCCTCAGCTTCCTGCTGACACTTGAGTTTGTCTGAGGTGGCCTTCTCAAACCTGGCCGTGAGCTTGCCCAGGTTCTCGTTGAGGCGCTGTGGGTGGAACAGAGGAGGAAGTCAGGAACAGCAGGGTTTTAACAACTCAGGAAGGGCATGGAGCTGGTGGAGGAGCCCAAAAGGCCATGAAGATGGCCCAAGGGCTGGACCCCTCTGCTCTGGAGACTGAGAGAGCTGGAGGTGTCCAGGCTGGAGAAGAGAAGGCTCCAGGGAGAGCTCAGAGCCCCTTCCAGGGCCTGGAGGGAGAGCTGGAGAGGGACTGAGGACAAGGGACAGAGGGACAGGACACAGGGAATGGCTTCCCATTGCCAGAGGGCAGGGCTGGATGGGAGATTGGGAAGGAATAAGGGTGGGCAGGCCCTGGCACAGGGTGCCCAGAGCAGCTGTGGCTGCCCCTGGATCCCTGGCAGTGTGCAAGGCCAGGCTGGACAGGGCTTGGAGCAGCCTGGGACAGTGGAAGGTGTCCCTGGGACAGTGGGAGGTGTCCCTGCCATGGCACAGGTGGGACTGGATGGGTTTTGTGATCCATTCCAGCCCAAACCATCCTGGGATCCCGAGGCAAACCCTTGTCCAGAGCTGGCTGAGCTCCATCCCAGCTCATGCACCCAGGGCTGGCCCCAGGAGCCAGCACAGAGCAGGGCTGGACTGTGCCACTGCTTGGAACTCACACCCTTGGCATGGGCAGAGGCAAAGGACACAGAAAATTAATTTATTTGGGGCTTCTGGCTGAACCCTGATGATGAGTGCTACAGCTGAGGAACCCAAATCTGGCATTTCCTGATGCTACAGCCTCTTGTCTCCAACCAGTCCTTGAGGCTCTGCTGATTCCCCAAGTCGTGCTCAAATCCCCAAGGGGCTCCTGGAGCTCAGCCTGAACCCTCTCCAAATGTCCTCACACTGTTTCCAGCAAGGAATGCAACCAGTGAATTGAATGGTTCTGCTCTGAGAGCTGCCCAGGGGTGTGCCAGGAGCCCCCAGTGGGGTGGGACCATGTCCCCTGCAGGTCACAGGGCTGGGAGGGGCAGGAAGAGCCCAGAGCACCCGCAGGAAAAATACTGGAGAGCCTTTTGCTTGGACAGAGCTGTTCACACTCGGAGCTAAACCAAACCAACAGCTCCCACAAGCACTTGGAGCATTTCACTTCTGATAAGAGAAGTAATAATTGATTTTATCTGCACTCAATGCAGACTGCTTAAGGCTAAACTGCTTGTAAATCACTTTAACATTGAGCTACGCACTAGAAACAAACCCGAAAATGAAAAAGGATTATATGAGAGATCTCTGCAGCTCTCCTGGATGCTGGCATAACACACAGCAGCCTCTCCTTGACCTGCCTTGGAACAATAACACAAAAAGTTTCTGTCCCTGTGTGCATGTGGCTCTATCAGCCTGCAAAGGCTCATATGTATTATATTCCAGTATAAAACCACAATCTGATAATTGAGTTTCTATAGAATATATGCATCTATCTGGTCTGCAGGGCCCCACCAGGAGCACAGAAATACAGCTGTGTGCAGCTGTGGACACACCTCTCCCTCCTACCTCCACCAGCCCCAGGTGCAGAGCACCCAATTCCCAGGCAGGCAAAGAAGGCAGAAAGTCCTTAACGTTTTGGACAATGGGAATTTTCTCATTTATTAATTAAAAAAAAAATGAGTATGAGACAGCTTGGGGCCCAGCTGTGAGCAGGTATGAATCAGCACACAGCAGTGAAGCCACCCAAGATATCCCAGATAAGTAAGGATAGACCTCCACACGCATCCCACGCTACCCTGCATCATTCCCCATCTGCAAAGAGCAGAAGGCCCCTAAACCAGGCAGTTTAGCAAGAGCATGCCAGAGGAGTGCCAGTAATCTCCCCAAAGATTACAATTTTCTTTAACAAAATCCCGCTCCTTTGGAAAAAAAAAAACAAAAAAAAAAACCCCAAAAAACATAAAAAAAGCCCAGGCGTAAAAAGCCTTGGAAAAGAGCAGCACAAAGGGATGAAAAAAAGTTCCCCAGCACTTTATGGCACATCTGAGGTGGGAGAATTAGACTCTAAAGCCCTCTAAATCCATCCCTGCTTCAGGTGCCTCCTTTCATCTGCAGCAGGAAGGGGCGACCGGAGAGTTCAGCACAATTTTCTCGTATTTTTAGTTAAAAAGTGCAGTAAGCACTTTAAGAATGACAAACCCTTGAAAACATCAAAAGAGTGATGTGTTTTCCAGCAGGGTGAGGTGCTGGTGGAAGGGGTGAGGGGAGAAGAGGGTCCTCACTCACTGGGACCCCAACCATCCTGGCCATAGAGGGGATCCCACTCTCAAAAAGAGATCCCAAAACCCCCTAAAACCAGGCAGGTTCTGGAGCAGCTGCTCCCCACACCCTGTTCTTAGCAGGTAGAGAGCAGGGAGAAAGCAGGATGAAGCAGGATGTGTCTTTACATAGAGATAATTTTCTGAAGGAAAATGATAAAGGCCTCACTCTACACTCTGTGGAAACGCACTTTTAATCACGCTGTAATTTCTTCTATTCAGGCATTTTTTTAGTTTTTTTTTTTTTTTTCTTTTTTAAAGTAGCAAAAGCCCAAATAACATCCAAGAAGTGCTGCCAGGGAGTTGTGCCGTGACAAATGAGGCTCCTGCAAGAGCAGTTCTCATCCTGCAAAAGCAGGGACTGAGTGTGCAGCCAGCCCAGCTCTGCGCTCCCAGCACTGAATCAGCCTCCAGTCCCCATCCCCTGCCCTGTGCAGCACGCTGGGAACACACTGGGTGGAGATAATGAGTTTTCTGAGGACCCAGGGGAAGAGGTAAATCACACTTAAAAAATTAGGTGGGAATAACAAGGATTCATATTTACCCTTCTTCTTCAGGTGCAAGCAAGGCTGGAGAAGAAGAGGAAATTCAGAAAGCAGAAATATTCTGTTACAGAATCACAGAATGGTTTGGGTTGGAAGGGATCTTAAAGACCAGGCTTTTCCACCCCCTCCCATGGGCAGGGACACCTTCCACTATCCCAAACTGCTCCAAGCCCCATCCAGCCTGGCCTTGGGCACTGCCAAGGTAGCAGCTTCTCTGGGCACTCTGTACCAGGACCTGTCCATCCTGCCAGG
Source organism: Brachypodius melanocephalos (assembly GCA_013398615.1). Taxonomy (NCBI): domain Eukaryota; kingdom Metazoa; phylum Chordata; class Aves; order Passeriformes; family Pycnonotidae; genus Brachypodius; species Brachypodius melanocephalos. The sequence continues at coordinate 1,223,706 of VZSR01003022.1, forward strand.
GAACAATTCCTTCCCTTTAACTAACCTAAATTTCATCTCTTTCAGTTTGAAGCCATTCCCTGTGTCCTGTCCCTCCATCCCTTGCCCCAAATCCCTCTCCAGCTCTCCTGGAGCCCCTTCAGGCCCTGGAAGGGGCTTTGAGCTCTCCCTGGAGCCCTCTCTTCTCCAGATGAGCGCTCCCAGCTCTCCAAGCCTGGCTCCAGAGGGGCTCCAGCCCTTGGAGCATCTCCATGGCCTCCCCTGGGCTCTCTCCAGCAGCTCCAGCTCCTTCCTGTGCTGGGTCCCAGAGCTGGGGCACCTCTGCAGGTGGGGTTTCACCTGAGCACAGGGGCAGAGGGGCAGAATCCCCCCCTCCTCCCTTGCTGCCCACAATGAAGGCTCAGGGCTGGATTTTGGGGCTGCCAGTGCATCAGGAGGGAGAGAAAACCTTGCAACCCCCCAAACCTTTGGATCCTCACCCCCTACTTTAGAACACAAGCACTGAGCAGCACCTCTGCCCAAAGCAGAGCGTTCCCCCAGGCAGGGACACGCAGGACGGGCTCCCTAAAGACACTCACAGCGATTTTGGCCTTGACAGTGGCCAGCTTGTCCTGGGCTGCTGCCAGCTCGGCGTTGGCCCTGTCCAGAGCCTGCCTCTTGGGCTGCACCTCGCAGAAGACGCGGTGGAAGCGCGCGATGTTCAGCACCCACGAGCACAGCCCGGCCGCCGCCGCCGACTTGGTGGCCACCAGCTCGGGGTTGAACTGGGGGTCTTGCAGATAGGGCTGGAGGGCTTTGAGGCAGTTCTCGTGGATGTTCTCCTTGTTGAACTTGATCAGGGAGTCCAGGAAGGCGTCTACCCTCGCCATGGCCACTCTGGCTGCTTTCCAGCTCCTGTCCTTGGGGATTCTTCCCCCCGGGGCCGTCAGCACCATCACGGCCGCGGTGACGTTGCTGACAGCGGCAGGAGGTGACCCAAAGGACCTCAGCTCCGTCAGATTGGTCTGAAAAGGGGGAAAACAAGGTTGTTAGAGAAAAATGAATGGGCTTTCTTTCTACTCTGCCACTAATAGAGTCAGGCTGCCAGGCTATCAATCTGATAAATTGGGCTCCTCTGGGCCCCAGCGGTGCTGCCCTCAGATCGCTGCTCTGCTCTGCATGTTTGCAGCACACCTGCTCCATTCCCTGCTCCTGACATTCCACCTGGGGCCAGCACAGCGCGCTGCTCCTCCCCAGGGAGCAGGAGATTTTATAGCCTCTCAGAGGATTGGGATAAATAAGATTGAAACCTACAGAAAGAACACTCTAAAACAACCTTCAGAGCTTCCCTTCCTGCTCCCTCCTACCCAAGCTGAGATGCCAATGCCAAAGCCATCCTGTGATTCCCACATCCTGCAGGATTCAGGGAATGCAGCTGCTAAAAAAGCCCAGGCACTCTCACAGGGCAAGCAGCCAAACTGCACTGGAGGAGCCAAAAGGGCATTTTTGTCTCTAACTCCTGATTTCCCAAGTTTTCAAACTCTCCATCACACCTGGCTTTGCAGTTTTTCATTCTGCAGGTGCTCTGCACTATCACAACCCACGTGCCATTCATCATTGCCCATATAACAATTAATCATCCACATACATGTAATTATCTCATATATGTGTAGACTTATCTCTCCTTAACACTTCAAATAGCTTCTCAGTTTGTCTCAGTCACTCTCACTGCCACCAGCCCCCGCAAAGGGGGGCAGGGGACAGAGGGGCTGCAGCAGGTGCCACCCACACAGCCAAAGCCAGGCTGAGCCAGCCCACGGTCACTCCTTGGCTCACAATGAGGAAAAAAAAAGGAAAAGGAAGGTTTAAACTGTCAGGAACACAGAGAGAATTAACGCTGGCAAGGCTGAGCAGGGGCAGCTCTCCTGAGAGCAGTGTGGTACGGAGGGTTCTGGGGGCACTAGGAGGGTTTATTTAAAGCATCATCACAGTAATCCTCCCAACACAAACACAGAAACCAAGGTGGGTTCAAAGTGCATGCCCATGAGGAGGAACCAGCCTGGACATGTCCCAGTGGCCCTAGCTGCTCTTCTTTTGCCCCGGCAGGTGACACTGCCACAGAAATGTCCACGTATCCACATCCTCACCGACTGTACGGATTTATTATTGGATTCTACTCAACAGCTTTTCTCACTGTGTTCCTTGTTAGTGTTGGATATAACCCTGCAGTCCAGGGAAGATGCCTGAGATAATTGGACAGGAGCTGTGCAAACACACATAAACATTGTTGATTATTCATGTCAGCGAGCAGGTTGGGCTCTCTGGTACGTCTCCTGTCAGCAGGTAAAGGAGACCATGGCTGCCACTGCTCTGCTGCTGCTGCTGCTTTACAGTTCCCTGGAGAAAATCCCAGCATTTCCCCCTTCTTTGCCTAATGAGAGATTCTGCAGCTCCAGCATGAACCTGGAACTAATGGAGAGACAAATGTTGTCCTTTTGCACAGTCCTTTCCCTCCCACGAAGGAAATCCAGAGCACGGGGGTCTGCAGCAAAGCTCCCTCCTCCCCAAAAGCTGATCCAACAGAATCCTCATCCTGGATGGCTCCAAGGGGCTTTCCTGTCCCCCAGCAGGGCTAGGATTGAGCCATGCTTTGAGGCCTGGCTGTGACTGGGGGGTTTCCAGCTGTGGTTTTCCAGCTGTGTGCAGTGTGAGGCTGCTGCCCCAGGACACTGCATGAACTGCAGACCAAAACAAATTGCAGATCCATCTCTCAGGCACATCACAGAACCACACAATGAACCAGGCTGGAAAACACCTTTGAGATCATCAAGTCCAACCTGTGACCAAACACCACCTTGTCAACTAAACCATTACACTGAGTGCCACATCCAATCTTTTTTTTTTTAAACACTTGAGCACCAGCAGGGAGGAAGCTGGAGGAGGGACAAGACAGTGCCCAAAACTTGAACCATCGGATGATACAGCAGAGGAAAAACACTGGGAAACCTCACCCTACCTTGTTGAGGGTGTTGAGAGCAGCCTGGGCAGCCTCCAGGGCAGGCTCAGCTTTGGCCAGGTCCTCCTCACAGTCCTTCTGCTTCTGCTCGACCTCCTGGGTGATGAGGGCCACCTTCCTCTCCTCCTCGTCAGCCACCGCCTTCTTCCTGCTCACCTTCTCCGTCTCCACGCCCACCACCTGGATCAGCTTGTCAGCATCCTCGTTCTTCTGCTTCAGCTCCACCTCTTGGGCTGCCAGCTTGGCCTTCAGCTCATCCACCTGCAGGGCAGAGATTTGTGGCAGCTGGGCTGGAGATTGCAGCTGGGATCTGCTGACGGGTCCAGCCCTTGGCACAGCTCCGAGGGTCAAGGGGCTTTAAACGTGAGGTTGGATGAGCCTGTGAAGGGACATCCCCTTGAGCTGGCAGCCAGGTGGCCACCAGCACAGCTGTGGTGGCAACTCCTCACACCCTGCTCACACCCAGGAGCCCTCAGCAGCATTTGCAGGGGGGGAGCTCACACGGGCTCTCACTTACAGACAGAAAACCTCCTGCTAAAATCCCCATTTCAGCAAATTTACCCAGACTCCGGGCAGACCACGGAGGCTTTCACTGCCTCGTCTCAGGCTCATAAAGGTTCACTTAGAGCTCCTGGGGTACCTCTTTATCCACACAAAAATACTGCAGGAAGGGAAGCCAGACACTGGTTTTGGCCATACCCATTTTGATACCAGAAGGGAGAACACAATTCACAATCAATACGCTGAAGCTGTTGACATTTGGCATTGGGCTCACGTGGAGAGCAGTTTCTCAGGACTCTCCACGTGCCCTCCATCCATCAGCATCCCCTGCTGCCTGCCTCTGTGGGGCTGCTCTCAGCAGCACAAAGGCACGGCCCTAAATCCGGGCTCACAAAATCCCTTGGTGTGACAAACCCAGCAGCAGCTCCTCGTTCAGCCCCAAGCCTCTGGGGGCTGCAGGAAATTGAAGTGGCTGATATGGCTGTGACCTTGTGCCCAGAAATCAGCCTTTGTGTGCTGGATACACACACACACAGCTCCAGGGCTTTATACAAAAACGAGCAGGGGATTAAAATCCACGGAGAGCAGCACTAAGAGCAGGTGTAAGCTCAGCCCCGGGGAACAGACAATGTCCTGCCAAGCAATGGAAGGGGAAATGGCTTTGTTGGGATTTTAAAAAAGCAAGAATGCTGGAGGAGGATTGTTTGTAAGGGCTTGCAGTGACAGGAAAAAGGGGATTGACTTCAAACTGAAGGAGGGCAAGGTTAAGTTGGCTATCAGGAAGAAATCTGTCCCTATGAAGGTGCAGAGACCCTGGCACATTCTCCAGAGCAGCTGTGGCTGCCCCTGGATCCCTGGAAGTGTCCAAGGCCAGGTTGGACAGGGCTTGGAGCAGCCTGGGACGGTGGAAGGTGTCCCTGCTCATGGCAGGGGGTGGAAAAGGATGATCTCTAAGATCCCTTCCAACCCAAAGAATTCTGTGATTCTATGAGAAACCTGTGAGCAGCTTCCTGAGTGCAGAACCATCTGATAAGCAATTAGTAACGTGAGGTGGAAAGGGAAAGAGCAAAGCAAATGAGAAATTCAAGGGTAATGTGCTGTGACTTCATCAGGGAAAGGAAGGAAGAAGCCCTTGCCTACCACCAGAACAGCATGAGAAAAATTATTAAAGGGAAGAAAACCTGGAGGGCAGGCTCCCAGAAGACTCATTTTATCTGATTGTCCCTGCCTTGTTTCAAGAACACAAAATACATCAAAAGGTCAGCGATTAATTGATAGCGCCAGCCAGGCTCGAATCTGGAATCCAGTGATGCAATATGAACCACAGCCATGCTCACAATTACTCAGCAATGGGCGCTGACCTCCCGGTGGCACACAGCACTCTGAAAAACAAATGACTCATCCCACACATCTTCCCAATCCATTATCCCCTAATAGGAAGGAGGCTTCAGCTTCCCCGAGTGCTGGGGATGCCGCTGTCCGCAGGGAGAAGTGGCTGTAAAGCATTGCTGGAGGAGGAAAGTTGGGCTACAGCATCAAGGCGTCCAAATCTCCAAAGGAAAGAAAAATAAAAAAGGCGTAGAGGTAGAGGGGAGCACAGTAAAAGGAGACAGAGAGGTAATTTTGGAATGAGAACAGCAAAGTAAAAAATACCTGCAGCTGCTGATACAACAGCTGAGGCCACTCTGAGGCTACAGAAATACACAAACCTCAGCATGAGCTTGGACCATGGAGGATGCCAGTGATGAGCACCAGTCCCCAGAGCTAAGGCACAGCCAGGTGACACCCAGGGACCAAAATCCTCCACCTTTAATTCAAAAATTCCCTCCCAGCACATCGCTGCCGAGCACAACCTGCAGATGACACACCCGAGTGAGAGGGAGGACTCTTCACTTCCTCAGCCCCAGGGCCAAGTGTTTCCATTCATCCATTTCCAGGGGTGAATGTAAAGTTCAGCCTTTTAAATCCCTATTCAAGATTGAACCCGCTGGTATGATTTCCAATACTGATAAATATCCTCACCCTGCTTTCAAATCAACAGCAGTTTTGACTATTGCGCACATCTGGTAATTTAGGTGTTTAATTTTAGGCCCCCCCAGTGCTAATTTTAGACTTGAATTTGACATATTTGTCCTCACTGCTCTGCATCTTAATTACCTGCACAAGGAGGCACTTCTCAGCCCAGCCTCACTGCAACCAGACACCAACATTTTGCTCTTTCACCCTTCTTGTCATTTGATTTTCCCATCCTTCCCATTGCCTCCAAGCCCTCCACCAGTGCTCTGTGGCTCTGCCCACACAGCACCCACTGAGGAGAAGCCTGAAGGATGCAGAAGGCTTCCCACGTGTCACACCAGACCCAGGCACTTGTTCTCAAAAGATTCATTTCATGCTAGCTGCTCCCAAAAAAATTAAACCTAATCCATCTTATCCACCACTGGGAGAATCCTGAAAAAACAGCAGCACCTCACAGGTCCAGCAGAACTATTGCCTGCATGGGTGAGGTGAGGTTGTTGGAAAATACATCAAGTTTAAAATTTTTAATTTTATAACTTCAGTCAGGTTTGTTCGCCTTTGTCCCCAGGGAAGGGAATTCAAGTTTATTTCCAGGGCATTGTTGCACCAGGCAAGGCCTGATGAATTTAACCTCTCAACAGATTGGGAATAGCACAGAAGATACACACAAAAGATAAGGACCATCAAGGACCATCAGCTCCAAACATCACCCCTGGGATGGTCAGAGACACTTGGTCTGGGAAAAGAGACAAGAATGAGAACCTAATTAACATCGGAGGGGAAGAGATCTGTAACCAACAGGAAACCAGATATTGAGAACTCCCTAACCTGGAACCGATGAATGTTGAACCAGTGAAACTCTGGGTTTTGACTGTATAGTTTGTGAAAAATCTGCTAAAATTCACATGTCATGGAACGATTTTCTCTGCACACATCTGTGGATGAAATGATTTCTGTTGCCCATCCTGGCCAGGATATAATAACACCTTGATTCTCTAACACTAAAAACGTTGGAGGGTTTTTGTTTTTCCCACAGTTTTGGTGACAAGGTGAGGTGAGATGGAGTGTGAGGGCATGGCCTCGTGGCTCTGGTGCCACCAGTGCTCTCTGCTACCCCATCTCTACAAAAGAAATGCTAAAACCTGCACAGGGGACATGGCAGTGCCCACCCCTGCTGTGTCCTGCTCCCTGAGCAGAGGCTGTGGGAAGGGAGATGGAGATATCAGAGCTGAGAAGCACCAGCCCAGCCCATCCATCACCTCCAGGCAGGTGTGACAGACGTGATTGATGCCCCCAGGGTGTGCAAGGGGATGGACCTGCCAGTCCTTCCTTCTCATTCCCCCTGCATTCCTCCAGAGCAGCTTCAGCGGAGCCTCATTTGCCACTGGGGAAGCTTTATAAGCAAACATTTGTAAGAGTTAATAGAATATGAAATGGAGAGCAAAATGGGAGTGGAGATGCCTTTGTCACTGCTGAGAGGTTTGGGAAACACCCAGAGCAACTTCTAGCCACTAGTGCCAGTGTGAGTCTTTAGCAGGGGGATTTTGGGATGACTGATGTGCATTTCAGACATGTATTAGCTTTCCTTAAAGATGGATAGCACAACAGAAGGGAAAATGAACACCAGCCTCATTTTAACAGCATGCACTGTTTAGTTTGAAAGAGTCCTGCTGAAGTTATTGTAGATTTCCTGGAATCAACTCCAAAAATCACTGACTGCCCTGTGTTTTCTAAGCTGTTTTGTCACTGCAGCTGAAATGTAACCATTAAAAGAGGCTAGCAGAGTCAGCTGGATCCCAATCTCATTTTATTTACCGAAATCTTTCAGTTGTACCTCTCAAACAGCAAAGACTGGACACACACCTCTCCATTGTCCTCTCCAGTGCAGAGCATCACTTCTGCTCCTCCAGAAACCCAGCTCAAGCCAGACTAGAGCCAGGATCCAGCACAAATTTCTTCCCTGTCAAGCTCTCCCTCAAACCAAGCGTGAAAAACAAGGACAACCAACCCCAAGGAGTCCTTACCTGTGCAGAAGTGCTCTTGAGCTTCTCCAGGCCGTTCTCCAGCCGCTGCATTTTTGCCTTTAAATCGTTGTCCTTCTCCAGCAGCAGGCTCTGGTAGAGTTTGATTTGCTCCAGGAAGGACTTGGGGGTGGTGTAGTTGTAGCGGCGCTCGTTGCTCAGGTACAGCCGGGACATCTCGTTGACACTGATGTGGACATGGGCCATGAATTTGCTGATTGAATCCTTGACTGAGTCCTAAAGGTAGGATGGGAAGATGAGGAGAAGCTGTTTTAAATAGAAAACTATACATAGCACGGGATCTGTGCTGAATGTAAGGGAATTTGGTAGCTTTTCATTCTGCTGCAGCACAATCCAGGGTGTGACACCTGAGCTGATCCCTTTTCACTGTTATCTCTAAAATAACTTTGTTGCTCATGTACTTTATATGTCTTTTTATATCTTTTTATCTCGCACATTATCTAATTCCAAGCAATTTCTCTACAAAATAGCAGCTCTTTTAAGTATAAATTTGGGCTTTTCTGCTGTACAAATGGGAGAAGTGCACACTCCTAAAAAGAAACATTGTAGGCTTTATTCTTCCTAAACCCTGCCTGGAAAAAAACGAAATATACAGAAACAAATATCTATTCTAGTAGCAGATTGTCATCACGGAGAACTTGACCTGGTTTTGCCCTTGAGAACTCCAGAGGCTCAGACACAAGTGAGGAGGGCAGCAGGTTATTTTCTGTGAAGGTTTGGGGCTGCCCTTGTGCTGGCAGTGCCGTCCTTTCCCTGGCAGTGCCATCAGCTCCCAGTGACCCCTCACCAGCTCCCAGTGACATCACCAGCCCCCAGTGACACCTCATCAGCTCCCAGTGCCATCACCAGCCCCCACTGACATCACCAGCTCCCAGTGACCCATCACCAGCTCCCTGTGACACCAGACCATGTTGTCCGTGGCTCTGCTGCCAAGATCCATGGCACTCCAAAAAAATGTAGAATGTGCCTGAGTGATGGTTTGGTTGAGTTTAATGGATTTCAGTGCTACCAGCGAAGCCCCTCTGGACAGCCACCACCTGCCCTGGATGTGCTGCAGGGCAACCCAACCCTCCGTGTGACAGACACGGGGCCACTCCTGGCTGTGTCCCCAGGGTCCCCCAGCAGGAGCTGTGCTGGCTGCTCACCTGCAGGGTGTCCATGTCCCGCAGGAAGCAGAGGCTGACAGACTCCAGGGCCTCCCGGGGCCAGGGCTGGAAGCAGTCGATGGTGGTGAAGCTGACCAGGGCCGGGAAGCGGCGGCTGCGGAGCCGCAGGCGGGGGCCCACGGGGGACAGGCACAGCGCGACCTGAGGAGCACGGAGGGCACTGAGGAGCAGGGCAGGGGCACAGAGACCAGGATCTGCCCCTGCAGCCCCTTCACAGGGAGGATCACGCCCCACCTGATGCCTGGAGAGGCTCCCTGGAACAGAGGCTAGACAGTGTTAAAGGAATAAAGGAGGT
>VZSR01003022.1:1232799-1263985 GCA_013398615.1 Brachypodius melanocephalos
GATCATTGCTCCAACAGAACCAGATCTGTCACTCCAGGAGGATTTAATAGGACTGCTCCCAACACCCTGATCAGCAGGGTGCCAGCTGTATTCTGACACTTTGGAGATAATATTAGTAGAGGAGGTAATACAAAGGCTGGTCTTTTTTGGAGGCCTCCAGGGGCAGACATGGAAAATGTTCACACAATGCCCATCCCCGCCACGGGGCAAAAACAGTTTTATAAGTTTGGCAAATTAGCATATTTGACAAAATTTACCAATTAGAGACATAAGAGGTGAGATAATTTCCCCCAGCTCCCCCCTTTCTAAATCCTTCCCCCACAAATGGAAACTAAACTTTGTTTATGAAAATATGTCTTGATTTTTGGCCCTGGTTCCCAGAAAGAACCAAGATAGGATAGACCCCTTGTACCCCCTGGGGCTTGGAGTTCTGGAATTTTGTCTTTCTGTCTAGAGAAAAGGTAGGGAAGAGTACTGGAACTAGTTACAAATACAGTAATAGGCCACAAATACGTGTGTAAAGAATAGAGAGAATATATAAAAGGAAAAAGGCAAAAAATCATTCAGCAGCAACCCCTCCTGCTCCATCTCACCTTCAGCTGCCGTCGAACTCGCTCGATGAAAAACCTCCAGCAATTCTCCCTGGAATCCACCAGCCCCCGGCCTCTGACTTCATTCCTCACACTGCTGATGATGTTTTCCACTTCATCATCAGGGAAGAGATCCGGGATTTCCCCTAGGAGAAGAGGGCACGTTTGGGTTTACAGATCTGGATGTTGTTGTAGTCTTAGAGCGAAGGGAAGCTGCTGCGTCCCTCGTCAGGGGCTCAGGGATGTCCCCTCCTCAGGTAAAACCCCTGCACCAGGTGCCCCTGGACCCCAGAAGCAGCAAAGGGGCACAGAAGGTCATTCTGATGAAAAATAAACACCTGTGAGACCAAACTTCCTTATAAAACACAGGGAAAAGGAACATAGAATAGAGTCAAACTACAGAAAATCCCCCACTTTTTTTTTTTTTTTTTAGCTCTGCAGTCTAATTAGATTACAAAAGAAATATTCAAACCCCTAATATGCCATAGATATTATAAAATCAATGTAGTTTTGCAAATGCATTAATTACAGGTAAATTTTTGCAGCTGTTCAGGGCCATTGCCAGCAGTGGCCTAATAACTCCCAGACTATCAAAACATTTTAGAAGTTAAAAATATTGTTAAAACTTTTAAAAGTTAATAGGTAAGCAGCTGATTTCCAAAAATGCACCCAACCAAATTTTTTTGGGGGGGGAGGGGGCAGGGGGGGCTTCCTTAATTTATCACATATTCACTTCCTTTCTGGCTTCTGATTTGATTAAAATCATCATTATTGAGCCAGATACTTTCAATACAAGCACTAATCACTTAGGGAAATACACTAATCAGAAATCTGCTCATCCATCAAAAAGATTAAAAGGGATATTTTGTTCTAGATGATGACAACAAATGAAACAAGTAAGAAAGACACCTTCCACCATCCCAGAGTGCTCCAAGCCCTGTCCAACCTGGCCTGGGACATTTCCAGGGATCCAGGGGCAGCCACAGCTTCTCTGAGCACCCTGTGCCAGGGGCTGCCCACCTCACAGAGAATGATTGTCTCCATCTCTTGTCCCTCTCCAGCTCTCTGGGAGCCCCTTTAGGCATTGGAAGAGTTGCTAAGGTGTCCCCAGAGCTTCTTTTCTCCAGGCTGAAGGGTAGCAGCTCTCTCCTGAGGTTCACCTTCAGTCCATCTTGGATGTAGCCTTGGCCAGGCTCTTGTACTGCCCAAGGTGTATCCTTTGAAGGCCTTTTAATATAAAATACCTACTTTATTCCTTTAACTCTGTCTAGCCTCTGCCTCTTCAGGCATCTCCTCCCCAGGGAGGCCTTGGCATGGCTTTTACTCCAGAGCTCAACCCGTGCAACTTCCAGCTCATTTCATCATTCCCCCTTTGCCTATTGTTTGGAATAGACAAGAATTCTTTGGAATTCCTTCCAGAATTCCAGGTGCTACCAGGAGCTACTGGAGAGGGGGGAGAGGGGAAAGCAGAGCCTGAGGGCTGCACCTGATGCCAGGAAGTCGTTCACCAGCACCAGGAACTGCTCGTCTGCCACCTGCGCGTCGCTCAGCAGGAACACGGAGCCCACGCTCTTCAGCCCGGCCTTCAGGTACAGGTTTGCCAGGTCTGCCTGCAGGTGGGAATGTGACAAATGGATTCGTAGAGGGTCCTCAAAGCTTGGCTGAAAGCTCACACAGTCTTGTACGTCTGTGTGCAAACTCTGAGATGAGCTGTGCTGACTTAGAGTGGCCATGGGATAGGGAAGACATTGTTGAGAGGGAGAGATGGAACTGGAAACAAGCTTCAGAGAATGGCCTTGCAAACAGATCAGATATTTTGGAGAATTAGAACTGTGAAAGATGCATTTAAGTGAAGAAATATTCCCTAATATCCAGCCTAAGGCCATTCCCTCTCCTCCTGTTCCCTGGAGCACAGCCCGACCCCCCCGGCTGTCCCCTCCTGTCAGGGAGTTGTGCAGAGCCACAAGGGCCCCCCTGAGCCTCCTTTTCTCCAGGCTCAGCCCCTTCCCAGCTCCCTCAGCCCCTCCTGGGGCTCCAGCCCCTTCCCAGCTCTGTTCCCTTCCCTGGACACGCTCCAGCCCCTCAATGTCCTTCCTGTCCTGAGTGTCCCAGAGCTGTCCCCAGCACTGGAGGTGCCCCAGCAGTGCCAGCACAGGGGATGGGCACTGCCCTGGCCCTGCTGCCACCCTGGAGCTGGGACAATCCAGGCTGTCCTTTTGCCCATTTGGCCACACCTGGGCTCAGGGTCATCCTCCTCGACTCTGCTTCTCGACACACAACAAGCCTTCAGGGCAAGCTCTGCTCTTTACTTCCTTCCCCTCCACCTCAGCCTCTCAAATTTCCCACCTTGAGGTCAGGGACACCGTAGCCTTTCCTCAGGGTGATCTGGAAGACCTCGAGGGAGCTGAGGAAAGCTGCCAGGCGGGTCAGGCTCTGCTTCCCACTGCCTCCCACGCCGACCAGGAGCGCATTCCCCCGCGGCGCCTCCAGGATGCGGCTGATGCGGCAGCTGAACCGGAGCACGCAAAACCTCTCATTAATAACTCCTATCTCTCTGCCCACTGCTTTTCAATACATATTTTATTCACTAAGAAATTGTGTTCTGAGCGGGATGAGGGATGACAGTCTTGGAGATGTGGCAGCAATCAGTGCCAGCACAGGGGACAAACACTGTCCTGACCCTGCTGCCATCACCAGCCCAGGTGGCTCTGGCCTCTTGTCCACCTGGTCACACCCAGGCTCGTGCCCAGTCACTGTCACCAGCACCTCCAGGGCCTTTTCCCAAGCAGCTTTCCATCCCCTCTGCCCCAGCCCGGAGCATTCCGCGGGGTTGTTGTGCCCCAAGTGCAGGACTTGTCACTTGGCCCTGCAGAACTACAAATTGCCTCAGCCCACAGATCCATCCTCCTACATCCTCCAGGAGGCTCCACTAAACCATCTGCACAGACAAATGATGGGGGCATAAAGGCAGAAAAGCCCCTTACATGTGGCACATGGCATCCTCAAACAGTACCAGGTTCATGGCAGCGTTGACTTCATTGTAGCTGTCCAAGGCTTCCATGAGGATCTGGTTCAGCTCCTCCCAGCTTGGAACTGGCCTATAGCCAGGTTCCCCGAGGCCTTTGGCAAAATGGCAATAAATATTCATTTGTTTGGCCTGCTCTAAAGTGCCCTCAACATCCTGTAAAAGAGAAGAAAATAGTATAGAACAAATACAGGGAAATCCACCGCAGCGCTGAGCCACCTTCCGAGGGAACTACGGTGTTCCAGCCTTTTTATGTCCCACACAGTTTCAGTTGCATGTTGGAAAAGGGGAAAGAGGCACAGGAGTGAAAGAGTGGGAAAGGAAAATCCCCAGTACTGCTTTCCCTTCCAATAAACCCATTCTGTTCTGTTGTCCTCAGAATCAGACCTCCTCAGACCTCAGCGCTTACGTCGTAGCATTTCTTCACCATCTCCCGCTGGATTTTATCAAAAGTGTCACAATCGCTTTCTTCAGCCATCCTATCCCGGTACACCCGGCTTGACTCATGCAGGTAGAGCTTCGCCAGGTCTTGGGGCTGCTTCACACATTCGGGGGTAGAGAACAGAAGGCCCTGTGGAGAGCAAAGACAGTCAGGAAAGCCAGGCTTGACCCTGAGGGACTCCAACCCCAGCAGCCACCATGCTGAGTTCCCCTTACAGCAACCTGAGCTTCTGAGCACCTGAGCACCCCCACACCAAACAGACCAGGGGAACCTGTCCTTTGCTCATCCAGAACTCCCAAAGCTGCTTCTCAACCCAGAATAGTTTGAGTTGGAAGGGAGTTTAAAGATCATCCCATCCATGCCCTGCCACGGCAGGGACACCTTCCACTGTCCCAGGCTGCTCCAAGCCCCATCCAGCCTGGCCCAGGACACTGTCAGGGATCCAGGGGCAGCCACAGCTGCTCTGGGCACCCTCAGGGCTTCCCCACCTCACAGGGAACAATTCTTTCCCAATATCCTATCTAAACCTACTCTCTGTCAGTGGGAAGACATTCCCTGTGTCCTGTCACTCCATCCCTTGTCCAATGTCCCTCTCCAGCCCTCTCAGATCCCCTTCAGGCACAGGAAAGCCACAGTAAGTTCACTTCAAAGTAATCCTCAGGCTGAACAACCCCAATTCTCCCAGCCTTTCCTCCCAGCAGAGCTGCCCCATCCCTCTGCTCATCCTGGTGCCCCTCTCCAGCATCTCCAGGTCCTTCTTGAGAGATCCCCTGGTGCTGGAACCCCCAAGCTGGACAAGTGCTTCAGGTGAGGTCTGACAAAGCAGCAGAGTCACCTCCCTCCACATGCTGCCCTGGGAATGGCTGTTTCCCACATTCTTTGGAAGGTTTATGTTCATTACACCCATTTTGAACCCCCACCCAGCCTCCCCTGGCTGGGCTGGGGTCCTGCTCTCAGCAGGTGGGACCCTGCAGAGCCAGGCACCAGCCCAGCCCTGTGGTTCTCCCATCCCAACCCCATGCCATGAATGCTTCGTCAAGAAGGAAAATGGGTTTGGAAACGTTACTGGTGGCTATTTTTTTTCTTTTAATCAATTAATTCTAATTAGGTGCATTCTGCCTGCAGGAAATATCAGTTGCTGTCTGCTTAGCACAGTATGTTTACCATGAACTCTATTAAAATGCATAAAAGAATTATATTTCAAAGAGGTGTCGCCTATACTAAGCCTATTAACAGCACACAGGGTTTTCAATGGTATGAATTAAACAGACAGCTTTTATTCCTAACATCTAATTATTTATACATTAAATATTAAATGCATTGAAAGCAATGTAAAGCAGGCCCTCTCAGCTCACTGGTCCATGGCTCAGATTGTTTGGGTTTCACATCTGTCATTACAGCTGTCAAATTATTTTATTTATTCCAGAAAAAAATAAAATTGGTGAGAAGAGCTGACAGCTGAAAGAGAGGAAGGAGGAACACATCAGATTCCAAACTGATTAAAACAGAATTCAAAATCATTCAATCCCCCTCAAGGGACTGAATCTAAAGACCTCCACACCCCAAAACCAGGAGGGACACATGGCTGTGGGTCAGTGCATCTGGGATGGAGGTGGGGCCAACATGAAATATAAACAAACTAAAGAGGATGGAGAATCCCTTGAAAGGAGAATGAGGAGCATCCCTGTCACACCCTCTGGCCCAGAGCTGGGATCTGGCAGGATGTTTTCTGTTACCCCCCAACCCTGGCACATTAAAGCTTCCCACTGAAATGCTTCTCTTCCCTCCCTGCACCTCTCAAAGCCCAGATTAACTGGAAGACAGGATTCGGCATGACCCACATCTCCCGTCAGAGCTGCTGATGTTCAGCTGAGCACAATGACAGGCCTGACTCCTCCCTGACACAATGGAGTTATTCACTTGTTCAAGGCCCTGGTCCCAAATTTCCCTGCCTGTCACTCCTTCAGCTCCTGTCTGATGGGCAGGCACAAGGCACTGAACTTCCACGTCCTCACTTTGTGAAGCAGATGTTAACAAGGACAGTGACAAATTACCAGCTGGGGGTTTAGAACAGGCTGTGGTGCTGACCCACGGCTTGGCTGCTGAGGAATTTATCAAATTTTATTAATCAGCCCGAAACTCTGAAAGGCACTTTGAGCACTAACACCAGCTGCTTCAAAAGACTGCTGGGGAAAACAGAAAAACAAAATCTCACCAAGGATGGAAGACAACACATCTGAAGCTGAACAACTTCACTTTGGTGGCTGGCAGTTCAGTTTCAGTGGTAGAATCAAAGCTGGTTTGGGTTGATTTATCAGCTCTTTAAATGCCATCCTGCATGTGCCACGCTGAGCACCTGAGAGGACGAGCTGGTACAGCCACCAAGCTGTGCTGGCAGTGGCAGAGCAGCTGAACCAGTCACTGCTGTCCTCTCTGTCCTCAGGGCCAGCAGCACACAGAGCACCCACCCCCTGCCCCATGCAGTGAGAGCTGTGTGATACCATGGACCCCCACAGCCACAGGAGTGGGCTGGGGCTCACCAAGACAAGCCCAGCTCCATCACATTTGATGCCTTCAGTTTTATCTTTCCTGTATTTGACATTCTGTGCACCCAGGGGTGCAGCTCTGAGCTCACAGTCAGGGTCACTCAGCTCTGCACACAGCACGGACACAAAACAAATCCTTTTCCTGCTGCACACCAAGGACAACTTTCAGCCCAAAAGCACAACCAAGGGTGGCTGAAGGGAGGAACAAGAAGGATGGGACTGCAGAACCTGAAGCTGTAATTGGACAATTAAACCCCAATGTGTAAATGGATCAAAACTTATAAAAATGTGAGACCTCGTGACCATTTGTCACGAGCTCATTTTGGGTCCACCTTGGGTGTAGCCCTGGCCAGGCTCTTGTCCTGCCCAAGGTGTATCCTAAAGGCCTTTTAATAAATCTCTGCTTTATTCTCCAGCTCTGTGCAATCTCTGTGTCCAGCTCAGCCTTCCCAAGGCATCACACTCACAAGAGAAGGGCTGGAGTCAGGAGCCCAAAGCTCACTGCAGTTTGTCCTTTCACCAGCCAGAGGACTCTTCAAACCCCTCTAAATCTACACCTCCTTCTGGAACTGTGCATCCCTCCCCATTGGCCAGAGGAGGCTGGAAAGCAAATCAGCTTTTGCCTCATCTTCCCCACAGTCATGGGTGATGGCTCTGGAATCCATTCAAAACCAACCTGGAGTCAGGGAATGGCCCAAGGTCACCCCTGGAGCTCAGGGGACCCCCATGCTCTGTCATTACTGAGTGGGACACTGTGCTGGGCTCACCAAGGGCCAGAGGCACCTCAGCTGCCTGTGACATTGGGACAAACTCCAAACCTCCAAATCAGGACAAACTCCTCTTCCTGCCACAGGACAGGAGCTGCACTTACTTGGAAGATGTTGGAGAAGTCTCTGAGGTTGAACACGTAGTGGAACTTGACAGCTGTCGGCAGGAACGTGGCAGCCACCTTGTGATGCAGCCCCAGGGCCAGGGCAATGAGCTGCTGGGCTGATTTCTGCACAGCCTCCGAGAAATTCCCACTGGCCAGGTGCTGCACTAAGATGGTGCTGTAGATCCTGGCCAAGGAGTCCTGGTCAGGGTTGGACAGAGCGAAGACACAGAAGTGGCGCTGAGGAACAGAAAGTGAGATGTGGGAAGGTCAGAGAGGTGGGAAACCACCTCCCAGGCCTTTTCTGTGGTTGGACACAACACTAAACAATCTCCTCTGGGCTCCACTTCCTAGGAGAGGTTGGCCCAGATGATCCTTTGAGGTCCCTTCCAATCTGGGATGCTCTATGATCCCATGATTTGAAGTCCAGCCGAACTATGTCTCCATTCCCATTTCCCAGCAGAGGACAGCTGGCAGGTGACACCTTCTGCTGGCTGAACAAGTGATTTTCAATGGAATTTCACACGGGAAGCTCAGTCCATTGAAGAGCTGGAAGGGCTGAAGGTCCCACTGACCCCTGGTGAAGCCCAGGCCTGTCAGGAGCAGCCCCTGGAAGCTGCCACTCCCAGAAGACCCTTTGTTGATTAAGAACTTGCAGAGGAAGAGAACACAGAATGGCAAAGGTTAGAAAAGACCTCTGAGATCGTCAAGTCCAACCTTTGAACAAATCCCAAACCACACTGTGGAGTGCCACACCCACTCATGTTTGAACACATCCAGAGCTGGTGACTCCACCACTCCCATGGGCTGCAGGTTCCAATGCCTGACCACCAAAAAACTTTCAAGAACTATGGTCCAGCCGTAAATATCACCTACAGGAAGGTAAAATCTGCCTGTCTGGACCAAAAGTTTTCCTGAGGGTGGGTATCCAGCTGGCTGGGAAACTTGTGACTTCTTCCTCCTGCTGAGCAGCAAAAGAAGAAGAAACACAAAGAAGGGAGAAGGGCAGGAAGTTTGCTGCCTCTCCATCAGGAATTTCAGTCACTTCACAGATCCATGCTGTTTCCACTGATTGCATGACAGCAGGATCTGCCACAGCTTTTCCTGAAGCCTTGAGCCTGAGCAATCCACCCAAAAACCACGGAGCAGGGCTTTACCTGGAGCCGGGGGTTGATGGTGAAGCTGCCTGCAGTGGGGTTCATGCAGGACACGTACTGCACGTTGCTGATCTCCTTCAGGGACAGCCTGCTCCTGTCGTACCTTGGGGCACAGCAAAAGCCACAGACGGTCACCACAGCCAGGGCACAGCAGCAACCACCACCCAAACCCCACACTGGTACAACCAGACTGCACCAACAGCTCTGAGCCCAGCCCCAGCACGCTCGTACCAGTGCCCATAGTCCAGGTGCTGCCTGAGCAGGGTGTGGGGCTGCACGGTGCCGTACGCGTCCACCTGGGGCATGTTCAGGTCATCGATGAAGTACACCAGCCTCTTGGTGCCTGGAGGGCCGTAGTTCCTGCCAGCCTTCTTCTCCAGAGGCTTCTCCAGCACACCTGTAAGGGCAGGAGAGACTGGGAATGATTGCTCAGCTCCAGGGAGCCCCAGCCCTCCCAGCTCCACCTGAGATTGTTGTGGCTTTTAGGAAGGAAGAGTTGGTCTTGGCACAGGACACTGCTCCCAGCAGGACAGTGGCTCTTCCCAGGGCAGGAGTCCTGTCTGGATGTCCCCAAGCTGTGCCTGGGGGCCCTACAGGGCACCTTGGGCAGATTTTTGGTCCAACTCTACCCAAATCACAAAGTTTTCAATGCCTCCTCGCAAACAAAATGCAGCAAACCGTGTCTGCTCCAAGCCAGGTCTGCTTCAGAGCAAACACAAGCTTGTCATGCAAGATAAAGCCTTCTGCATCCCTCCTGCATATTTGTTTTAACTCAGTCCTCCTGGCTGAGATTATCCTGATCCCTCTCCAGCTCTCCTGGAAACCCTTCAGGCCCTGGAAAGGGCTCTGAGCTCTCCCTGGATCCTCTGAGCCCAGGGAAGAGCAATGAAGCAGAGCAAGGAGCAGCTGAGGGAGCTGGAAAGGGGCTCAGCCTGGAGAAAAGGAGGCTCAGGGGGGACCTTGTGGCTCTGCACAACTCCCTGACAGGAGGGGACAGCCAGGGGGAAATTTGGGATCTGCTCCCAGGGAACAGGGACAGGAGGAGAGGGAACGGCCTCAGGCTGGGCCAGGGGAGGCTCAGGGTGGACAGCAGCAGGAATTCCCCCATGGAAAGGGTGCTCAGGAACTGCCCAGGGAGGTTTGGAGTGCCCATCACTGGAGGTGCCCAAGGAATTCCTGGAGGTGGCACTCAGTGCTCTGGGCTGGGGACAGGGTGGGGATGGGGCACAGCTGGGACTGGATGATCCTGGAGATCTTTTCCAGTGAGTCTCTTCACCAGACTGAACAGCCCCAAACACCTCCAAGTTCCCTGATCCCCTCCCTAGCATCACCCAAACCTCCAGATAACCCAAGGAGACCCAATTCCAACACTGCCCCATTCTCACTCAGTTTTAAGCAGAATCCCACAGGAGTAAGGGAGAGCAAGGGGACAAAACTTCTCATTTGGAATCTCTGGGAAAATTCCATTTATTTTAGCAGAAGGCTGAGGTTATGTGCTGCTCTAGACTGTAGCATATTGGGAATATTTACAATGCTGGAGTGATATTTAATGCAAATCACCCCACACTGCTGCACAAAATGTTTTTATAGGTTATTGATTTTTTTTTCACTGCGGCCTGAGCAACCTTTGCTGCCTCAGGAAGGGGCAAAGCAAACAGCAGCAGCTTTTCTGGGTGCTGGGATGATTTTCCTGCCAGGAGCTTTCTTGGAGCCCATCCTCACTCCCAGCCCTCCTGGAGATGGAGGCAGAATTTGTTTCACTGCCACAATTTTGGGGTTATCACCAGCCTTGTAAGCAGCAGCGTGGCAAGGAGCAATCCTTTGTAATTAGGGACAACTGGGAGTTTTGATAAAAAATTTCTGTGCAAATTCACACTTCAGCCATTTCTTATCAAGGGCAAAAGTTATTAGGGAAAATTTATATTCTGGTTTGTTTTTTTTTTTTTTTTTTCAGACCACAAATCTTTTAAAGCCCCATTTGTTTCCTGCTTGGGTGCCCTGCAGACAGCCTGGTTACCCACTAAGAATTCAGCTGTTTTCTTGTCACAGACACTTCTGCACAAAGCCATGAATTGTGCTTAGAAAAATGATAGATTTTTCCTCAGTGGAGCCTCTCTCCCCCTTCAATAAAACCACGATATTTGAAATTTCTGGTAGCAAGTCAAATTAAGTGTTTCAAATAAGCATTTAATTTAAATTTAATTAGGCCTTAATTAACATATAAAATCAGCCCTTTTCGAGGTTAAACAAGGATGCAGGAGATTCATCATAGTGAAATGCAATTACTGGGGATGAAGTGACATGTTTGTGGAAGTTGCATTTTAATTCAAAGCCTATCCCACAGTAATCCTGAAGGCTCCCTGCTCTGGGCTCCTGACACATCCCCATCAGCCCCTCAAACACTCACTGCACACCAGGCTGGGCGAGTGTGGCTCCTCTCACCCTGATGGCCAAAGGGAAAAAGATACCCAACCCCCCAAAAAACCCATTTATTGTCATTTTCTCAACAAAGATCTGGAGTGGGAAGGTGGACAAGGAGGGCAGGGATGCAGCTGGTGATGGAACTGAGGTCCAAGAGGACGTGGAGCAGCACAACTGAGGTTCCAGGCTCCACAGGAAGTGGGATTCGGGCAAACTACACCAAAAAAAAAAATCCCCATCCTGTGCTCAGGTTTGGACATAGAGAGAGTCTGCCTCATTTTAACCCCTACGCACATGAAAATCTGTAAGCTACAGGTCCACAAAGATGATTTGAACCACATCCCTGTGCTTCCCCTGAAGAGTGTAGCTCTGCACCTTAAAAATCTCTGTCCCAACAGGCATCTCGACTAAGAATTCCTGGCTTTCAGGTTGGCTCTTTCTAAAGGAAATAAAACTAAAACCCCAAACTGCTCTGGATTCGCATTTTACAAATCTAAAGAGGCACCTGCTGGGGAAGGGAAAAAAGCATCCAACTGGCAAACTCCACGAAAAGAGACAAATTAACTAAAAAATGAGCAGTGGGGAAGGATGCCAAGCAGCATAAATCACATCTGCCTGTGATGAAGACATGCTGCGCTCTACAGAGGAAAGAAGGGGAGGGCTCAGGGCAACAGGGACACCCTGTAGCTGCCCCACACCTGCACACACTCACCTGGGCAGGTGAGGAGCACCAGACTCCCCCCAGGCAGCTCACACCACCGCTCTTTCAGCAAAGAACTTCTCCCTGACGCCCAACCCGGCGCGGTTTAAGCGCTTACCTTGCAGCATGGCGGAGGTGGTGTAGTAGTTGAAGGGGACCTTCTTCACCAGGAAGGTGTCGGTGTCCAGGGAGCAGAGCGTGTCCCCCAGCAGCACAGATTTGCCCGTGCCAGCAGCGCCCACCAGCAGCACGGGGCGGCGGCGCTGCAGCAGCCGCGCCACCAGGAACCGCAGGCGAACCGTCTCTGCCGTGGGCACCAGGCAAGCCTGGGGGGCACAGCAGCCACCTCAGTGTCCCCAGCCCTGCCACTGATGTTTAACTTCTGTTTTTCTATGCTGATTTTAACTTTTTTTTCCTGTTTTTCAGACCCCACAGTGCGTTAGCGTAGAGCTCTGAACTCTGTATAGAGTGTTCGTAAGCGCTCTTCACGTTTTGGTCACACTAAACAATCCTTTCAGGTCTGAGAACCCATGACTCTGCCTCAGGCCTCAAAAAGTATAAATAAAAGTGAATTGAGGGGAGAAAACTGGGGGAATATGACTTCATTACCTGAAGCTGTAATTGGAGAATTAACCCCTGATCGCAAATTGACCAAATTTATATGTCTGAAAAACTTGTGACCATCATCTATTTTGGGTGTAGCCTCTTTGTTGCCCTGATCTTTTCAGCCTTCTGTTGTTTTGCATTTTTGTAGTGGAGTTTCTCACAGATTTCTTGTAAACAATGTATGTTCTCCTAACTGCTCTCTTTCATTCACATTCTTCTCCTAGAGGAGGAGAAAATTGATGGACTGCTAATTTGACCAGTGTGGTTGGAGAGGTGACAACCTCATTCTCCAATCCACGGTCAAATTTCCAAAACTATGTAAGTTGGAGTCAGAAAAATACAATTCATCCTTTGCCCTTGGAACTCGACTGTGTGCATCTCGCTCTCTTCATGTCCTATAGTGACATCTCTGTGAGGCTTTTGGCTGCCCAAGGTGCATCTATTGAAGGCCTTTAATAAACACCCACTTTATTCTCTTCACTCTGCCCAGCCTCTCTTCTGGGTGGCCACCCCAAGGCATCAATGCCATGATGAGTTTTTGCCTTTTCTTTTTACGTGCCTTTTATGTGTTCTCAGTATTCCTGTAATTCTTTAAGCGTGGTATCTTAGCGTAGTCCTGGTGTTCTGCTAGGCAAGAAGAGCAAACATCCCAAAGGCCTCACAGCTGGAGGCTGGAAAGCCTTTTGCTGTCTTGAGAAACCAAGGTGCTCTCCAGAACACATTCTATAAACTAGGATTAAACCCAACTAGAGAGAATATTTTATTTTAAAGAGATGTCACACCCTTTGTTTGGTGAAATCTTTGTTAGATGGGGTAATCTGCCAGGTCTATAAAATTGTGTACATGGCGTGTGCATTTCAACATATTCCACCTTGACATATTGTTGCACCATAAAGATTCCTTTAAATACTGAAGCAAAACCCATTTTTATATCCATTAATTGTGTCTGACTCTTAATTCTAGCACCAAGAAAAGGCATCAGCACCACCCCACAGCCACCCCCTGGGAGAGCCAGCAACGAGTCAGGTGAGCCCAGTTTCCAGGCTGCACCAGGGAAGGAATGATCTGCTGCTGCCACCCATTAAAATCCATCTTTCCAGGTGAACCCCCTGGGAGCAGCACCTGGATCCCCCCAACAAAATCACACCTTGCTAAAACAGTGATGATTTTTACAAGTCATCTGCTCACTGTGGCATTTCTGAAAAAAACAGAGAAGTGCAACTGGCAACCACAATTCACCACCAGAGGAACTCTTTTCTTGGGCCAAACACAAACCATCTCTATTTGCAGCCAGAGAGAATGACAACATGTCCTGGTGTCTCAGAGGCTTTGTCCCTGCTCTGTCTCTCCACTTCTCTCTGCACCCTGGGCACAGCAGCTCCCAGCCCCTGCTGTACATCACTCATGTTTGGAAGATGGATGGAGGTTGTGCCGTTACAGTCAAAGCACAGCAGGAAAAAGATGGGTAATTGAGTTGTATCCCATAAAGAATTCCATCGGTGCCTGACCTTTCACCAGACTTCATTGAAACACCCACGTTCAGCCACTAAAACACAGCCCAGCAGCCTGCTGGGGTCACCTACCTGCAGGGGCACCTCTGGATCAAATTCAAACTGGGGAATGAGTTTAGACCAAGGCTCAAACTTCTTCGTTTCCGGATCAACGTAAAAGTCAAAGACTGTGCCCTGAGAAGGAAACTTGATCGTCTTGAATTCTGCCACCCACCACTTGCTGAACTCCACTCTGTAGTCCACGAGCTGCAGGACAAAAAGAGGAGGAAACAGGCAAATCTGGAGAAATTCATTGCAGATGGAGAACGCTATTTATCCCAGTCCACCAGAGTGGGGTCAGTCCTTAAAAATATATTTCACAGCATAACAATCTTATCCTTTTTCCTATTATTAAGTCTAATTTTTCATTTTCTTCATTTTTCCTCATCATTCCTATTTATTCCCCTAAATAATTCATCCTCTGTGTTGATCACTCCTAGTATGTCTGAGATTAGACAGATGGATCAATTTGAAAAAGAGAAATCCGTGCCTATGACTAAACAGACACTTGATTGATTTTTGGTGCCTACTTCTTCCAACAGACAAGGACACCGCATCCATCTCCATCCGTGGCCATGGATAGTCAGAGCATGCATACCAAATCTCTTCCTCATAAATCACACCGCCCTGCAACACACTTGGCTGTTGTTTTCTGGCCTCTTTTCAAGCAGGAGCAGCAGGACTGCCAACCTCAGTTCAGCAAAGAATGGGAGAGGAGCTGCTGCTGCCATAGAGCCCAGCAAGCTCCTGCTTTCCTGTTTTTCCCCCTTCTACCTCTCCATGCACGAAGATTTTCAAGCATCTGAACTTTTTTTGAGGGGAGCTGGGGTGACAGTTTTTGCTTTAGACACCGAGCCAGGATTTGCAAACTGTGCTTAGTCCCCTTCCCTGCCTCAGGTCTCCTCTGTTAAACTGGGCCAGCCACGGTGTGAACCCTTCCCACGCAGAGCGCAGGGACTGCAGCCCTCAGCCCTGGGGAGAAACGGGGAGCAAAGTGCTGCTCAAAAGATGTCTGGGAGAGAGCAGATGCATCACTGAGCCACTTTTAGCAGCACAGTTTGTTCCTGGGGCATCTCTATTAGGTCTCTCCTCCCCACAGCCACCCCACGGGCTTTTGGGGCCGGGTGGGACCACGGACTGCTCAGCTTCCCCCAGGAGACCCAGCTTTGAACCGAGTGCCCTCCCTGAGCCACCACACATCAAAAGAGGAGAGGATTTTAAAAAATCCACATTATCGTCATCCACGGTTTTGCAGTCTTGTGCTGCCCAGAGAGGCAGGATGACTGCAATCTCCTTCCTCCTGTTGTCACAACCCCTCAGCCCGGCAGCAGAAAAGCGATGTGCAGCGCTGCTAAAAGCTTTCTCACAGTGGTGCCTCTCCCTGCTCGCAGTGCTGGGAGGGGCTGAGCCCTTAAGTAGAACAGCCCCAGCCTCAGCTCTATCGCCAGAATGGTGTCGAGCTCAAACTGCTTCTTTAACAAAAAAACCCATATGGATTTCTGCTAATTTCAGAGCCTGGAAATGGCAAATCTATCATCTGCTTTTATAAAGAGGGGCCCCGCTCCCCACCAACGAACGCTGAGCAGTGGGAAGCCTTCCAGCCTGTTTCTCCTGACATTTTGGCAGCAAAAGGTCACCAGGAAGGGTACCTTCAGCAGGCAGCAATAAACAGTTTTTATATTGGATCATTTTTCATCAGGCTCCCCCTCGCTCGGACGCTGTGTGCTCAACGCTCTCCTCCCTGACATTTACAGAGCAGCACGGGCAGCAACACCCAGAACCCCCCCAGTGGGATGCTGAGCCTGCTGCCAGCTCCTCCTGCCACACACCCAGCTGTGCCAAGGCCCTGCCACGCCAGGATTAACTGCCATGGCACGGGAATTCCGGGATTAACTGCTATGGCACAGGAATGCCGTGTCCAAGTGCCACCAACCACACTGCGGGCAGAGCAAGGGGATGAAGTTCCTCTGCTCAGCAGCTCCCCAGACTTGACTTAAAAGTCACCCTGCACCAGCAGAATCAAAACTGTGGTTTTGCCAGCTGGCACACAGGGAATGGAGGGTTAAAATCCTCCCCAAGGAAAGCTGGCCTTGCTCTCCATGGCCTCCAGGTGATGGCACCGTGCTGAGCCTGGCCATTCTCCAGTGTTACCCCCTGGATAATGAGGCCCTTCATGAAAGGAATTGTTTAGTTCAGGTTTTCCAGGTCAAACAGCATCACTGACACAGCTTTAGGTCTGGGAAAGTTGAAAAAAAGTAAGAAAAAAAAAAAAAGGCAATAAAAGGTCTCTTGAAAGATGCTGATGTGGCACCTCCCTTCTCACCTGGTCCTGGAACATGGAGCCACCAAAGGCCCAGACAGCAGCAAAGACAAAGTAGAGTTCATAAAGCTCCTTGGGACAGTCAGGAGGGGTGTTGTCCTCTGTCAGGAGGCATTCCAGGAGGTAACACAGCATCTGAACCATGCTCTGCTCAGGAATGGGAATAATCTTCTTAAATCTGACGGATGGGAATGGAAAACACAATTGGGAAATGTAAGCAGGGTTGCTCCCAGCCCAGGAAAGCAAGGCAGGAATGCTTTGCCAGAATATCAGCATTTTCCTTGTCAGCAGTGGGGGAGTCATTCTGTTGCTCTGATTTTTACAGCCATCTGATATTTTGCACTCTTAGTGGAGTTTCTCACAGATTTCACGTAAACAGCGATATTTTTGTAACCGCTCTCTTTCTTGTTTATATTCCTTCCTCTAAGGAAGAGTTAGATGATGGACTGTGATTTTCCCCGGTGTGGTTGGAGAGGTGGCAACCTCATCCTCCCAATCTGTGGTCTTTGTCAGAAAACTGTATAACCCCAAGCACAAAAACAAACTGCCCTTTTTTGCCTTCAGGCTTCAAATCTGGAGTGAGTCTCGCTCTTTTCGTGTCCTGTAGCGACATCATTCCCTGGAAGAGCACTAAGGAGAACACCCCACCTCTGCCTGGCCCCGCTGGCACTGGCACACACACACACACATAATAACAGCCATCAGAAGTTTCAGGCATTTAAAAACTTTGATCCTCTTGAAAGAAGTAAAATGGAGGAGTTGCTGAAGGCGATGATTTCCTGGGAGCGCGAGGAGTTCAAAAGCGGTCAAATAGAGGAGTAATAAAATAAAACCTTTCATCTTGCCACTTTACATTCGTTTAAGCTACACTTACAGAATTCCAAACTAATATTGTAGCAGCACTGAAGTCCTCCATAAAGTAATTAGAGCTGTTTGAAAGGTTGGTTCTACAATTTCTGAATTAAGCAAGCTACCAAAATACTCCGCTCGGGGCTGGTGCAGCTAATCCTGGGGATTTCATGGTCTGA
This sequence comes from Brachypodius melanocephalos, assembly GCA_013398615.1. NCBI lineage: Eukaryota > Metazoa > Chordata > Aves > Passeriformes > Pycnonotidae > Brachypodius > Brachypodius melanocephalos. Next base: position 1,250,056 of record VZSR01003022.1, read on the forward strand.
CAATTGTTCAGCAGAGACAGCTGGAGATGCTTGATGGGCTTTGCTGCCAACAGCTTTAGGGTTTGGGCACCCAGGGAGCAGCTCCCCAGCAAGATTCCCAACTCCCAGTCCCAAGGAGCAAGATTTGAACTCAGGCCTTTTTTTTTTTTCTTTTTTTTTTTTTTTTAAATGAAACTGCAGGTATGGGCAGCAAGCGCAGGATGGACAATGACACAATCATAGACTAGTTTGGGTTGGAAGGGAACTTTTAAAAGTCATCTAATACAACCCCCTACCATGGACAGAGACACCTTCCACTATCCCAGGTTGCTCCAAGCCCTGTCCATCCTGGCCTGGGACTGTTCAAGGGATTAAGGGGCAGCCACAGCTTCTCTGGGCACCTGTGCCAGGGCCTCGCCTCCCTCACAGCCAAGAGTTCCTAATAAATACCTAATCTAAATTTCCCCCTGTTCAGTTTAAAACCATCACTCCTGTTTTTCACATTCAGCAGTCAGAGTCCAGCCATGGAACACACCCAGGCTGGATGCTCACACAGAGGGACTCAGCTGTGCTCAAAAGCTTCAGGAAAGAAATCCAAGAGAGGACAGCCTCTCCCACAAACACCAGCTTCCTCCTCATCCCCAAGGGGCAGGAAAAATATGGGGAGAGGATAAAAGAGGATCTGCTCTGTATCTTCCACACTTTCTTCCAGCAGTGGACTGAAATCTTCTCTACCCACCCAAAACTTGTGCAGTGTCTGGCCTGACACATCAGGAGACTGGAAAGATTTTTCCCTTTAGGATCTCTTGGATTTAATTTCCAAGGGATACAGAACTGATACAAGCACAGGAACCATCAAATCAAATCAATATCCAGGCAGAACCAGATCAGACCAACCAAAGATGAGCAGGAGTGTCAGCTGCTCCTCCACCCCACAGTTTCCTGGAGCTGAAGCCAATGACACCCAGGGCTCCTGGGAACAAGGAGGACACTGGCCAGCCCTGGAGCACAGCTGGAAAAGTGGTGAGTGCCACCTGCTCTCTCCAGAGGTGACACAAGCACCCTGCAGGGGTACCTGGTCCTGAGGGTGTCCAGGCAAACGGGCAGGTACTTGTCAAACAGAATGGTCAGGTTGGCCCTCTCAGACTGCACCTCCCGCCGGTCAATCCAGCTGCTCACGGGGGGATTCCAGCCCAGATCCGAGGGGTTGATGTACAGGATCCCTTCAAGCACAGGAGGAAAGAGAAGGGTAAGAACACAGCAGGGACTCTCCTTTTTCACACCAGAAATTTTCAGCTACTCCCAAACAGCTGAAATCCTGTCAAATACACCTGGTCCCTCACCACCCCCTCCTCCTGCCCCATGGCAGAGGAGAAACATTGACAGTGAAGAGATGTAACTCAGGAAATCAGGACACCTCTCATGACCCTGCCCCAAATTTAGAACATCTTCCTATTGTTAAGTCTAATTTTTTAGAGTTAATAAAAGACTTGCCTAAGTCACATTATTGCTCTGGGCCCCAGACACCAGGGGACACCTTCATTCCCCATTCCCATGCACTGCTCCAAAAGATCAGGAGTTCTTTGGGATAGAGCTCCTCATCAGGCCCACACAGAGCCGTGCAGGAGCGTTCTCTCAGCAGTGCTGCAGCCATGACCCCACAGCAGCAGTAGGAACACCCCGAGTACACCCCCAAAATGATGACAGACCCCGTGTAAGGCTGGGCTCAGGATGCTCAGTGTGTCTGTGAGCTTCAGCAGCACGCCTTGCACACCACAGGCAGCTGTGCTCCCAGTTCAAAGGCACCGAGCTGGCCAACAAAAGACTGAGCACAGCCCCAGGAGGCACCTGGTGTGAGGAGCGGCTCAGGTAGGGCTCACCTGCCCGGGACACAGTGGCCGGGGTGGCCGTGCGCAGGTGGCTGATCTCGAACAGCAGCCTCATCGTGGGGTTCAGAGGGATCCTCTCGTTGCTGGCCAGGGTCAGCACCTGCAGACAGACAGACAGACAGTCCAAAGCTCTCCCAGGAGCAGGAATTAAGAGCTTTTAGCACTTCATTCAGCTGAGCTTGGCTGCGCAGCCCAGCTCCTTGAGGCACAGCAGCAAGGGGCTGCAGTGTCCAGCAGGACAAGGGCAGGGTTCTGCCCCTCTGCCCAATTCAGGTCAGACCCCACCTGCAGGGCTGCCCCAGCACAGGGAGGAGCTGGAGCTGCTGAAGAGAGTCCAGAGGAGGCACCAGAATGATCAGAGGGATGGAGCAGTTCTGTTAGCTCTCAGAAAAATACCTACTGCATACAGACCATGAGAGTGCAAAACCAGTGTTATCATGGCCTAGAATACGTGTGCTCATGCACCTCTAGTCTCCTTGACATAATTCCAGCCTCTATCCAACATCAACAGAAGATCTAAACAGGGGAAGGAAAAATTAATTTGCTGAATGCTGTGATTTAATAACCTCTCTTCACTGTTTGCCTTGGGGTTGCTATGACAACACTGTCTGCCACTTTCTTTAAGCTGGTGACCTGATAGCACCCATCATCTGCCACCTGATACACAGCAACACCTCCGATGCATTCACCCTACGTGGATCACAGCACCTGCTCCGTCAAACGATCCAACCTACCAGGACACAAATTATTGAAGTACTGAGTTCCAAGGGCTACAGGAAAATTAACAGCGCAATCCACAAATTTTGTAAAAGCTTTGCGTTACATAAGTTACATACAGTTGCATAAACTTAAGGGCTGGGACACATTTCACACTCATATGATGAAACACTGACAAGCATAGCTAGAACAAAAGAGTATTACTGAATTCTCGACAACTTGAGTTACTTTACCTGAGCAACCAATTAATACAAAATTTTAGCACCTCGTTAAATAGTGCTTTTAATGAAAACTTCAAAGCACGCAGTTGATGACATTCTAATACACCTATATTCACATGAACATTGTCAGCAGTCATCCAAATACATTGTACTGACATCTGCAAAATCCTGCAAAGTTGAATAGCAGTTTGCCAAACTTTAAGTTGTTATCCTTTTTTCTTCAGTAAAGCTGCAGTTACTATGAGCTATTCTCAAGGCTAAATTACATAAAATCATAATATACTTGTCACACCTTTATAATCTCTAGAGTAAATCCATGTTGCTGCTATATTATGTTCAGCTGTTATAAACCAAATTTTCGGTTATCTTTTTTTGTAATAATGGAGTCAGAATAGGTTATATTTCCATTTCATACAAATTAAAAGTTGATAGAGTTAAGCACAGTTAAGCTTCACTATGTTTAAGTCTGAGTAATGTTATGTTTTATGACTTTGGTATCCTGTTGATGCTAAGTTCTATAAAGGGCCTAAAGTTATGATCAGGACATTTGTGATTACTCACGAGCACGACTCTCCAGAAAAGGGAAATTCCAATGAAAACAAGCTCTAAGTTATTTCCCTCATGCACCATTGCCTTTATGCAATATTGTTTGGTGTGCCTGAAGAGACACAGCTGCATTATTCCAGGAGATGTTATTACAATCTGCATTTCCCCCAGGCGGAATCACACTTGACAAGGAATACCTGTTTCTTTACCTTACATGCGTTACCTTATTATCATCCATCACGGTGTTAAGAGATTCAATCCACATTGGATCAATATCTCCATCCAGTACCATCCACTTGGGACCATCATGGGAGACGTTGGCCAGCTCTCTCATGATTGATGAAAACAGTCCTGAGAGGGGGACACAAATATGTTGATGAACATTGAAGCTGTCACCTGCTCTAACAGATTTTTCCAGCAACTTCCTAAAATTTATGCTTTCCCCTTAAACACTCATAACTCTTTGCATCTGGATATAAATAATACTATATGATGATATCTGCTTTGAAGAAAAAAAAATCAGATTTATCACTGAGAATGACTGTGGGCCTACATGAGCTTCATTCCCACTAAAAACCATAAGGCATAGGAAAAATGAAGGGCAGATACTCAGAGGGGAAAAAGCCCCACAAACTACACAATGCAGAGAAAACCATCTGAATATGCCTTGGAAATTCTTCTATTTGTTGGGGGGTTTTTTGTTTGTTTTTGTTTTGGTTTTGTTTTTTTGGGGTTATTGTTTGTTTTTGGGGGGGGTTTGGTGGTGGTTTTTTTGGTTTTGTTTTTTTTTTCTTTGTTTGTTTGTTTTTTGTTTTGGTTTTTTTGTTGTTTTTTGGGGGGTTTTTTTGGTGTTTTTTTTTTTTGTTTGTTTCTGTGGCTTGAAGTATACCAGGAAAATCAAGATGCTTTAAACACTGGGTCACGGCTTTAGTGAGACTGAAGGAAGAACAAGCCCGGACTGACACTGAGTGACAGAACAAAATGTCAGTGAAATCAAGGAGACAGAATATACAGAGTCTCAAGGGGAGTAAATAATGAATGCTAAGAAGAGTGAGAAGCTGGGAACAGAGCAGAAGAACTGCAGGGCAAATGAGAGCTCCACAAAACCATCACTCTCCTCCACACTAGGAAATACCTAGGGAAAGGCTGGTCTGCATGAAGGAACATCAGGCAAGCATTAAAAACAGCCTCTCTGCTGGTGAATTGTGACAGGCATGCTTTTTTTGTTCCTCCAGGACCAGCTATCCCCCCGTGATCCAGGTCAGGAACCGCCGGTGGCACCGCGTGACCCAAACAGAGCTTGTGCACAGCAAATGCAGAACAGCTCAGCTGACACAGCTGAGAGATGGGGTCAGAGATAACACCTCCCTGGCTCTGCCTGAACTCCATCCCACACTCTGGACACAGCCTGGCAGCCACTCCAGCACTGCCAGTGGCAGCAGCAGCTCCTGCCTGAGAGCATCACACACCAGGGCAGCAGGGAAGGGCCCCTCTCCCAAGCTTGGGTATCCACACCACAGAGGGGTCCTGGGATTTGAGAGAAGAGGTTGGTTCTACAAGTAACACTTTTAGGATTCCCTTGTGGGACCTTTTTCCACGCAGCATTCCAGGTGGTGGGAGTGCAGTGAGTGCCAGGATGAACTCGGGAAGAGGAAAAGCAGGAGCTGATCCATAAGGGGACACATCCTCTCTTGTCAGGCTGTGCTAAAAATGGCCTGGCTGGTCTTTGACATCAAGAAACACCATTTTCAGGAATGGTTAATGCAGAAAATATCTGCCCTGAGCCATCAGAGAAGAGTCCTGTACGTTCTCTTGAAACATTAGAGGATTGAGAACAGTGGGCAGCCACTTGCCAATGTCTCTCCTGCTGTCCAGTGCCACCCACAGTCCCTGATCCACAATCCCCAGTGTGCAGCTCTCTCTGCAGGGTGCTGGCCACATCCCACGCTTCCCTCTGTCACTTTGATTTAGGGTCTCCAATCACAATTAAAAAGAAATTAACCCTGGCACTGGAGCAGAGCAGGGGGCAGGAGGGGTGGTGGCAGGAGGCAGGGGAGGTGCTGGCAGCTCCTCTCCTGGAGACCTCTGGCCGAGGATGATTTATGGAGCCGTCCTCCCTCACCTCCCCCTCAGCTCCCAGAACAGCCACACAGGGAATCACAGCTGCCTTTCTGGATTAGTCACAACCCAACCTTTTCACTCCGCATCTCTGTAATCTTTCAGCAGGTTTTAAATGCTCATCTCGTCCTCCTCAGGAGCAATCAGGATCAACAGCCTGGCAAACACCGTGTGCTAGAGATCAGGCAGGGATATTTAGTGGAAAAAACGTCTCTCAGAGGCTGCTGGGAGAGTCCAGCCACAGAAACCTGGTGATGGCACTTTTTGGGGAGCCCCAGTGCACAGCACAGGGAAGGAGGGAATTCTCTTCCATCAGCAGCCCAGCCCCAAAAACAACCTGCCCCAGTTAGGAATTGGGAAGTGTTAATGGACAAAAGGATATTTGCTTATGGCAAAAGGATAAATTCCCAAAAAAGCAGTGCCACCCTTAAATGTCCTTCCAACAGCAAACCCTCACATGGCTGGGAGCAGCACCTGGGCTGTGAGCCCTGCACACAGACACCCATCACCCTGCTGCCACTCAGGAGCTGCATTAAAAAAAAAATCCTATCTCATCTCCAAATTCAGCCATGGAAAGACACTCACCATCTTTCCACTCTCTCGTGGCCGGGTTGATGATGCCGAAGAGCTCGTCGTTGGTGACTGCCTTGGGGTTGAGGTCTGTCCACACAGGACGGCGCCTCATCCTCTGGTAGGTTTTGTGCAGGGATCTCAGCACCTGGGACTTGCCTGTGCCTGCAGCCCCCACCACGAACACGGAGTGCCGGACACTCAGCAGCTCCTCCAGCTGCACCACCTGGGGAAACACCCCCAGAGCTCACAGATGCCAAACTGAAGTTCAAACGTGCAAAATATCTGGTCTAGGGGAAAGAATCCCTGCCCATGGCAGGGGGGTTGGAATGAGATGTCCTCTGAGGTCCCTTCCAACCCAAACCATTCTGCGAAATTAGCTCTCATTGGAAATTTGTGACGCAGACACACAAAGGGATTTGACCCCGAGTTTGGTCTGTGATGGGTGAACCCCTGAGCAGACAGACAAACCTCCAGCACTACTGACATGTGACAGCCATCAGCCAAGGGGGCTCGGCACTCCAGGGGCTGCATGTGCACGAGCCTACAGGACTCAGTCTCTGTAAATCCAGGGAAGAGGCAGAGCTGGATTTAGGAGCAGTCAGGACTGTCCTCCATCAAGGTCTGTCTGCAAGGGGAATAATTGTGGCTCCCCCATCCCTGGAAGTGTCCAAGATGAGGTGGACAGGGCTTGAGAACAACCTGGGACAGTGGAAAATGTCCCTGTCCATGGCCAAGGTCAGGTTTTCCATCTGGAGTCCTGATTCAACTCACCCCAGCTTTGATCTGTGCAGATGATGCAAGTTAAAATCTGATTAACCAGAGTTTTGCACTGGAGGTGACTTACGTGGTCAACACTTGACATGAAAGAGAAGTATTTAGTATTTAGAGAGTGGAATGAGCTGATCTTTAAGGTCCCTTCAAACCCAAACCATTCTACGATTCTGTGACTGTGCAGAGCCCTCTTTGAAGAGGCAAAGATGGTCGAGAAAACCCATCTGAGCTGCTGATGGTGCAGGAAGAGCACAGGTCTTACTTTGAGCACAAAGTTGTCCTCAGGCTGCAGCCGCAGCTCCAGCACAGCCTCCTTCACCACGGCCTCGAAATCCAGGTCGCGCTTCCGAGGCACATCCAGCGCAGGGAACAGGTCCCCAATCAGCCCCATGAACACTGGCAGGTCGTCTGTCACGATCTTGGGGACGTTGAAGTCGCGCAGGGAGCGCATCAGGACCTGCTCCTCGGGGCGCTCGGGGTCTGCGCGCTTCAGCGAGCCGGCCACCACCAGCACCGACTTGATGGCCCTCAGGCCCCAGTCATAGTGATCCTGCATGGGGGCAAGAAAGAAACAGCAACAGGGGTGAGTTTATGGCTAGACAGTGCCAGGCAGGTGATGCCTTAAGCTTTAGTTTTCATATTTGCAGGTTCTGTGCTGCCCAGGGGTGCAGCTCTGAGCTCACAGTCAGGGTCACTCAGCTCTGCACACAGCACGGACACAAAACAAATCCTTTTCCTGCTGCACACCAAGGACAACTTTCAGCCCCAAAAGCACAACCAAGGGTGGCTGAAGGGAGGAACAAGAAGGATGGGACTGCACAACCTGGAGCTGGAATGGGACAATTCAACCCCAAGATGCAAATGGACGAAAGCTTATAAAAATGTAAGATCCTGTGACTGGTTAGCCATTTTTTGTGACAATTCCTGATCTACTCTGGGCACAGCCTTGGTCAGGCTCCTGTCCTGCCCGGGGTGGATCCTGGAGGCCTTTCAATAAATACCTACTTTATTCTCTAGCTCTGTCCAGTCTCTGTTTCAGGTCAGCCTGATAAGGCATCACAGGGGTAAGAACCAGCAGTCCCAGCTGCCAGAGCGGTCAGCAGTGGAAATGCAGCCAAATTCATTATGTGTGTCATGGCTAGAGATCTCCACCAAGCCTGAGTCACCTGGTCACCATTTCAGAAGATGAGCTTCCCACCAGGGAGAGTGCTAACGAGTCAAATAATTCAGCTGTTCATGCCATCATGTGGGCTCAGAGCTGCCTCTGAGTCAGCACTAGGGCTTGCACTTTGGAGACCTAAGCAACTTTTCCCTCTAAACCCTAAAACCTGGACCCTTGTGCAGGTTAAACAAGGCCTGCCAGAGCCCTGGATCTGCAGGAGCTACTGAGGTGGAAGGTTTGTTAGTCCATTCTGAGGCCTCAGACACCCAAATTTCTCCATCACCAGGTTACCAGGGGCATTTGGTCCTGGGGACAGTGCACCAAGCAGGGGCAGGGAGGACACTGCTGGAAAGGAATCCTAAAGTGGCATGAGAGGAACTCTCAAGCCAACAAGCTCCATTGAGACCCTGAAGAGCACAGCCCAACAGCTTGACTGCTTCATGTGGGAGGCCACAGCTCCCACAGCACCTCCAGCTGCACAGGAACTCTCCCAAGATCACGATGGCATAGCCAAGGTCAGGTTTTCCATCTGGAGTCCTGATTCAACTCACTCCAGCTTTGATCTGTGCAGATGATGGCAAGTTAAAAATCTGATTAACCAGAGTTTTGCACTGCAGGTGACCTTACATGGTCAACACTTGACATGAAAGAGAAGTATTTAGTTGGACTAAGAGAGGAACAGTCATCATGAACCCCTTGCAGGCAGGAGAATGAACAGGAACTAAGAGACTGGAAAGCAAAGGGTCACTGAACACTGCCCCAGCCACGATGGCATTTGAGGCTTTTGAAAAAATCGCTCTCACTAGTGCAGTTGGTCAAGGGCTTCCGCCCCTGCAGATCCTCCAGGAGAGCAGGTTGAAAATGTCATTGCTCTGGTGATCACAAACCCTCCCTCCTGCCAGCAGCTGCCACAAAGGCAGTCAGGAACTAAAAGCTGTGAAGCCTCAGCCATGGAGGTGCATGGCAGAGTGTCACATCCCTGATTTGGGGGATCTAGAGCAGTGTCACATCTCTGATTTGGGGGATCTAGAGCAGTGTCACATCTCTGATTTGGGGGATCTAGAGCAGAGTGTCACATCCCTGATTGAGGGATCTAGAGCAGTATCACATCCCTGATTTGGGGGATCTAGAGCAGAGTGGCACATCCCTGATTTGGGGGGTTCTAGAGCAGTGTCACATCTCTGATTTGGGGGATCTAGAGCAGTATCACATCCCTGATTTGGGGGATCTAGAGCAGAGTGGCACATCCCTGATTTGGGGGATCTAGAGCAGTGTCACATCCCTGATTTGGGGGGTTCTAGAGCAGTGTCACATCTCTGATTTGGGGGATCTAGAGCAGCGTCACATCCCTGATTTGGGGGGATCTATAGCAGTGTCATGTTCCTGATTTGGGGGATCCAGAGCACAGCAGAGGGCTCACCTGCTTGGACAGGAGCTCCTTGCAGAGTTGGTAGAGCGTGATGAACTTCCTGGCCAAGGCCCGGGCCTCGAGGAAGCCCTCAGCCACCAACATGATCTCACAAATCAGCTCAAAGTCTGGCACAACCATTGCACAGGGCCTAGGGAGACAGGCAGGAAAGGATGGCAGAGCAAGTGTTGACTACAGAGCTCAAGGGCAGTGGATTTTTGGCTTTATCTTCCAGGTCTCCTCCCAGTGAGCCACTGGAGACTCTCCCAGTCTGCCCACACTGCCTTTCCCATGGCACAGGACAGAGCTCCCTTGTCCTCCCTGTGCATTCCCTGATCCAGGTTTGGTGCACAAGGCTAAAGCCATCTGTAAATCCCCAATGCAAGCGAGCTTCCCAAGAAAATGAAGCCTGGATGTTCCAAAAGACAATTTCTGCCAGTTTTATTACACAGGTCACAAAACCTGACCTCGACTCACCTGAAGAGAGCTTTTAAATTCTCAGGAAGCTCGGTTCGTCCTGCGTAACCAGGGTTCATGGTGATGAAGATCCCCACTGAGGGGACTAAGTTGATGTCTTCTCCAAGAAAATTGAAGGATTTCTTCTTCTCCCGGATGGCATCCTGCACACTCTTCACCTAGAGACCAAGGCAGTGCTTAGTGCTGGTGTTCAGGCATGAAAAACCCCAGATTCTGCCCTCCCTACACTTGGCCCATGATGACTGGGGCTTATCACTGCTCTGGTTTGGGTTTTTGCTGACCATATCAAGCTTTTTACACTGCTTGGGGTAAATCCGAGTGTCTCCCATCACAATCCAACCCTGACAAAGCAGCAAAGAGCTGAAGAGACTGGACAGTCCAACTGAAAAGAGTTGTGAGAGTTTGTTCCAGAAGACACTCGGCTGGTCTTTTCTACTTGCCTGATGACAGCTTTGCTCTTCTCGTGCCTCACTTTCCAAAGAGAGTGAGCCCATTACAGCCAGACCATCTTATTCCCCATCTTCCACTCCCAAGGAGTGAGTCACAGAATCACAGAATCTGATCCATCCCCTCTCCTCACATCCCTGCTGCCTCTCTTCCTGCTGAAAAGTTTTTTTCTGCTCTTCTTTTTCCAACCAGGTTGGAAGAGACCTTTAAGATCGAGTTCAACCCATGCCCTAAACCCTCAACTAAACCATGGCACCCAGTGCCACATCCAGGCTTGTTTTAAACACAGCCAGGGATGGTGATTCCATCACCTCCCTGGTCAGACAATTCCAGTACTTTATCACTCTTTCTGTGAAAAAAAAAAAAAAAAAAAAAAAAAGTTTTCCTAAACAGGAAACACAGCCAGACCACCTCACTGCCCACTCCCAATCTAGAATCCATTACAGCCAGACCCTCCATCCCCACCTCCCCAGGGGAGCAGCTCCTTGCAGCCTGCTCACCTCCTTGACAACACCACTTCATCTCATCCAGGGAGGAATCTCTCTGCTGGCTGCCCTAAACTCACCCCTGTTTGCCACCTTAAAGCAAAGCAATTAAGGGAGTTTCTCAGAGTAAGGACCCACCTCGACAGGAGCTGCATGACTAAGGCAGCCAATTAACCATCGCCATGGTTACCCTCTAATAGCAGCGATGATGGAGTGACAGCCCAGCCTGGCTCAGACACCACGCTCCAGCCAGGAGCCAGGGAATCATTAGCAGCTGACTCATATCTGGGCTGCTTTTGTTCAGCTCCCCCTTTTATTTTAAGATCCTCAAAGGCGTTTTTCAATGACAGCTTTAAACTGGAGCCTGATGGAAGGGAAGTGGACAGGGAACACACAAACACCTGCACCAGCCTGGGATTTCTTTGGGACATCACATGAGGTATGATGATGAGAGAAAGAGAGATGAGAGTGAGGAGTTCATGGAGGGGTTCAGAGCTATTCCTTTGACCAAAACTTTTACAGAAGCGTAGAAAATTCTGGGCTCTAGACCTTGATTTCTGCAATGCTAAGCCCCAAACTGGGTCTAGGGTGAATTCAAACACTGGGATCCCAAAACCTGAACTCACAGCTGACATTTGGGACCAGAAGAACTTTGATATTTTGGCAACTCAATTTTCAGCATTGAAGTCCCCCAAGACTCAAACCCTTCTGTTCTGACCCTGTGGGTGGGAAGGGAAAAAGGGAAAAAGGGGGAAAAAAAAGAGAGAAAAATAAAGGGGGAAAGAGGGGAAAGAGGGGAAAGAGGGGAAAGAGGGGAAAGAGGGGAAAGAGGGGAAAGAGGGGAAAGAGGGGAAAGAGGGGAAAGAGGGGAAAGAGGGGAAAGAGGGGAAAGAGGGGAAAGAGGGGAAAGAGGGGAAAGAGGGGAAAGAGGGGAAAGAGGGGAAAGAGGGAAATGAAAACTTGTATTTATCCACAAGCTTTTCTCCACTTACCTGTACAGCAACCACAGAAAGGACCTCAACTGAGATCCTGTTAAATTCATCAAAACAGCCCCAGGCTCCTGTCTGGGAAAGGCCTTTGTAAATATTCCCACAAGACTGAAAAGAAAAAAAAAATAAAATAAAATTACAAGAGTGAAATCACAAACGGAATCAACTCCAGCAAAAAATGGATTTGATTTCCCTGCCTGTTTATTTATAGCAATTTACAGTCTATTGTAGGTATTTAGAAAAGTGCACGGGAGCAGCAGGCACAACTCAATTATAATATTTATAGCTCTGCACAGTTTGCCGCTTGATTTGCTAATTGCTCTCTCTTGACATCTCTGCACTCTGGTTCCATCCAGAGGTCACCTGGGCTGAGTTACTGATGGCCCCACATCCATGAGAGACCTCAGCTGGATAAAATATGATCCAAGGCCACCAAAATCTGATCCACTGCCCCGTGGAGAGCACAGGGATCAGCCCCATGACCCAGTGCTGGCCTTATCCCAGGAGAGGATCCTGAGAAGCCAGGAGAAGTCTCTCCCCATGCCTGGCACAGGCAGCTGTGGGTCTGGAGAGAGGACATGGATCAGCACATCCTTGGACTCGACTGAACTGGCCAGAATTTGTGAAAAATTTCATGTGGGACCTAACTCCAGAGGGGAAGAGAAAGGTGGAGCAGGGCAGAGAGCACAGTTCTCTTCCTCCTTAGGAACCTTGTGCAAGTCTTAGAGACAAAAAGGAGGAGGAAAAAAAAGCTGCTCAGCAGGAAGGGAGGCAGCAGGGATGTGAGGAGAGGGGGTGGATCAGAGCAAACCCAGCTGGCTAACTCCCACCCTGCAGGTTCCAGAGGGCTCTGAGCAGTCTGGGGGGAGCTGTACCTTGTAGTCCATCTGCTCAGAGCAGTTGAACACGTACACCATGATGCCCAGGGCACGGCCCAAGTCCTTGGTGGTCTCTGTCTTGCCGGTGCCGGCTGGGCCAGCGGGGGCCCCGCTCATGGTCAGGTGCAGGGACTGGGTCAGGGTGATGTAACACCTGGGGAGGAAAGGGAAGAAGAGGAAAAAGGGGAAAAGAAGGAGGAGAGAAGGGGAGGGAAGTGAAGGGAAGTGGAAGAAAGAGGGGAAAGAAAGGAAGGGGAAGAAAGGAAGGGGAAGAAAGGAAGGGGAAGAAAGGAAGGGGAAGAAAGGAAGGGGAAGAAAGGAAGGGGAAGAAAGGAAGGGGAAGAAAGGAAGGGGAAGAAAGGAAGGGGAAGAAAGGAAGGGGAAGAAAGGAAGGGGAAGAAAGGAAGGGGAAGAAAGGAAGGGGAAGAAAGGAAGGGGAAGAAAGGAAGGGGAAGAAAAAGTGTGAAAACCCGTGGTCCGTTTTGGGTGCAGCCCCTGGGGGGCTTCATCTGCCTGAAACGTACCTGGAGGTCCTTCAATAAACACAACTGCTTTCTATTCCCTTTATTCTGTCTGGCCTCTGTTTCCAGGTATCCCAGAGGGCTCCCCCGGGGCCTCACCTGTCTGTCAGGGGGGTGATGACCAGGCGGGGGGTGTTGCCCAGGTACTCGTAGCAGTAGGGGAAGTGCGCGTCGCAGATGTCGGCCCAGCAGTGCTGCTCCTCGTCCGACCAGCGGTGCCGCAGCTGCAACAGCCACAGGAACGCCTGGGCACTGTCCACCTGCAAAGAGCCACCAGGAAAGTGTCACAGCAGGGACAGGGTGACGGTCTCAAGCTGCGCCAAGGGAAATATAAGTTGAATATCAGGAAAAGGTTTTTCATAGAGAGAGTGATAAAGTACTGGAATGATCTGCCTGGGGAGGCGGTGGAGTCACCATCCCTGGATGTGTTTAAACAAAGCCTGGATGTGGCACTGGTGCCATGGTTTAGTTGAGGTGTTGGGGCTGGGTTGGACTCGATGATCTTGGAGGGCTCTGCCAACCTGGTGATTCTGTGATTGTATCTAAAGTTGAAATGCAGGATGCAACCACAAGTTTGTATTCTATTACCATCTGTTTAAACCAGGTGCGGCAGTGTTCTGTATCTCTTCCATGACCTATCCCTCATAACTCTGGGGGGATATCTGCTGTTTAAACCAGGTGGGGCAGAGTTTGTTCTTTATCTCCTTCACAACCCATCCTCCCTGCAGGGATCTCTGCTGTTCATGGGC
>VZSR01003022.1:1264085-1290515 GCA_013398615.1 Brachypodius melanocephalos
CCAACCCAAACCATTCTGGGGGTATGTGATGACAGGGCAGTGGTGTGGGACTGGTGGGCCCACACCAGAGCAAGAGAGCCACAGACAAGAAAAGCCCAAATGCTTTTTCTTACGGCCCTGGAGCACCAACCTTCTGTGCTATCATCTTTGCCACCACGTCCCGTGCGTGCACATCGATGGTGCAGATGGTCATGATCTTCTGCCTGTCGCCCTTGGAGAGCTGCCCCAGCAGCATTGTCACCAGTGTGTTCAGCTGGGTCACCTGCTTCTTGTGGTACTCCTTCATGGCCTTCTCGTAGCCTTCCTTCATCCTGGAGAAGGCCATGCCCACCTCAGCTGTCCACCAGATCTGGGTGCAGCAAAGAGCCACCTGGGGAAACAGACTGCCTCAACAGCAGGGCAACACGGGGGCTTCCTTACATCTGAGAATGTCTGATCCATCGGGACAGCAAGGATGAAGCATCCCTGACACAGTATTAAGTTTTGTTATACAGCATCAGAACAGACAGGAGAGCAGAGATCCATTTTACATCCACTGAAATCCCATCCTGGGCATGTCCAGCGGCTGCTCATCAGCAAATGGGTCCCTTTCTCAGGTCTGAACACATGGGAGGATGAGCTGGAGACCACGAGGCTGCCAGAGGGGCATCCAAGGGGCTCCTTCCTCTCATCAGGCCCCATCAGCTTGTTCTCTCAGCTCACTGGGGGTAGGGGCTCCCTGTGATCCCTGGGGTGCAGCAGCCAAGTCCCCAAGCTGCCTCCTGCCTGGAGCTCTGCTCAGAGCACAGAGCTCATCCTGTGAGATGGCCAGGAGAAAGGAGACCTCACCCTTTCCTCTGCCCTGGACAGCAGAGCCAGAAACATTCCCATCCCCAGGCAGAGACCCCTCTGGGAGCAGGGAAGGGCAGGAGCAGGGGCAGTACCTGGGCAGGGTGGTCAAAGAGCCACTGGTCCCTCGGCTTGTCCTCGTACGCCGCCACAGCCACGCTCATCTCATCCCTCACCGTGGCTCTCATGGTGTCCAGCAGCCCACTGAGCCACACCTCCACCTGCACAAGGGGTTAAATCCCAGGAAATCTCCTCCTGCTCCTCCTCAGCAATGAGGGCTGGCAGGGAGTGGGACGAGCAGCTCAGCTCTCCGGTCAAACAAGCCTCAAGCCTCCTCCAACCTGAGGAACTCAGGCATTTCTGGTCCTGCAGGATCAGCATCTCCTTCCAGACACCAGGGGAGGTTTTTGTGGAAATCCAGCTAGAGGAGGAACCAACTGAACTCCACTGAGGAGCAATTTAGCTCAGCGTGTTCCAGCTCCGGGCCATGACAGAGGCACCAGTGGGACTGGAGCACAATCTGCCGGCAGCAAGAGAATGCTGGGAACACAATTCCTGCTGAATTTAGTATTTCACAGGCAAAGTCCTCACTGAGAGGAGAGTTTAAATGCCAAGTGTCATCACCAGGGAGCTCAGAGCTGGTATTACCTACTTTAGCTTCCTATAATAGTCCATGGAGAAAAGTGCAGCTACAGGGACAGAAAAGCTGAGCAGTAATTTAATTCTTAAATTTTGTACTTCAACTCGTCCTTTGAAATAAGGAAGATTTGAAAAACAGAGGGAAAACCCTTTTTTTTTTTTTCCCCAAAGTATGCATGCAGAAATACTATGGAATAATTTAATCTGTTTTCAGTCTGCATCCCTCCCATCTGGGAGGGTAAGAGTAACCTTCAAAACGTCTTTCAGTAATTAAAATTAAAAAGCCCAGAGAAGAATAGGCCACAGCCCTTCCTCGCATCATGGGCTGTGAGGACCCAACCAAAGCAGGGCTAGAGCTGTGGTGTAAGCAAGGATGAAGTTCCACACCACCTCTTCCAGCTTTTCCCATAGAGGCAGTGATGCTCTACAGGATCTTGGCCAGGGATGCCCACCCAAAGGTGTGGGAGGAGGTCCCACCCTGCAGTTTGGGGCAGTTTGGACAGACAAGGTGTCCCCTCTCACCTGCCCACTGCAGTCACAGGGTTCACTGAACTGCACATACTCCTCCTCTCTGCTGTACATTCCCAGGCCAACCTTGGTTTTCTTCTGCTCAGAGTCCACCTGGAATTTCAGCTTGGCCAAGTTGTCGAAGAGTTTGGAAAGGTGACGCTGCACCTGCAAAAGGGATTGTGTAAATAAAGGGAGGGAGGCAGTGCAGGCAGAGCAGAGAGCAGCAGAGCTGTGACAGCCACAATCCTGCTCACAAAGCGTGACTTGGACATCTTGGCAGCACCACATCTTCTCACTCGTGGCCAGGACGCTGCCAGCACGAGCCTCTTGCTGTCCTGCTCAGCATTTCCACTTCATTGTACCTCACTGAGGACACAGGCGGGCCCTAATAAACCCTGAGAGCTCCCAGACCAGCCAAAAGCACAGAAACCATCCAAACACTGCATGACCCTCAAGTCGCAATCCCCCTGCACCCCGTGCTGCTCCACCCTGCTCCCCCTTGTCCTGTTCTCTGCACTGGGCAGATTTCCTCACTAGGAAACTTTCCGCTTTTTCCCTCCTAGAAATCAATTTTGTGCCAAAGAAAAGTCCTGAATTTTCCTCCATGGAGAAGCCAGACCTTTATTTCTGCCTGAGACCCAGACAAAACCCCCATCCCAACCAAAAGGACTTCTCCAGGAGGAGCAGAATGATTCAGTCCTGCCCTGTTCACACCTGGCTGAGCTTGCAAAGCCAAAGGGGAGACACCAGCGCTGTTCCTGAGCTCCTCCCAACACCAGCACCTGACCACGGGAGCTGAGGGGTGACCAGAGCTGCTGGAGCACAACATCACACCCAGCCACATCCAAAAAATAATCCCGCGGAAAGGGCAGCCCCCTCTCTGTGACAGCTGAGACAGGGAGAGGGACAAACCCCATGGGCAGGATGGCAAAAGAGAACAATCTGTATTTCCTGGTGCTCTCCTACTTTCAGGGAAAACTGAGAGCACTGGGGAGCAGGAGTGCCACAGAAAAGGACCTGAGGTGCTGGTCCATGGCCAGCTGGTTCTGAGCCAGGAGGGACATCTGTGTCCTGGGGGGATCAGGGCCAGCATGGCCAGCCACAGGAGAAGGGGATTGTCCCACTCTTCTCTGGGCTGGGGCAGCCTCACCTTGAGTGCTGGGGGCACTTTGGGCAGCACAATTTAAAAAAGGCATTAAAGCATTAGAGAGTGTGGAGTGGAGGGACATGAAGGTGGGGAAGGGTCTGGAGGGGCCACGTGAGGAGCAGCTGAGGGCACTGGGTCTGTTCAGAGGAGAAAAGGAGACTGAGGGCAGAGCTCCCCAGGGCTGCACCTCCCATCTCTGCTCCCTGGGACAGGCACAGAACCCGAGGCTGGAGCTGTGCCAGGGGGGGTTAGGATGGATTTTAGGAAAAGGTTCTTCTCTAGAGGGTGCTGGCAGTGCCCAGGCTCCTCAGGGAATGGGCACAGCCCCAGAGCTCCAGAAGAGTTTGGACAGCCCTGCCAGGGATGCCCAGGGTGGGATTGTTGGGGGGTCTGGGCAGGGCCAGGAGCTGGATTTGATGATCCTGGGGGTCCCCTCCAGCTCAGACTCTCCTGTGATCCATCCTAAGGCTTGTCTGCCCAGTTCTCACTCTCAAAAAGGTTTCCAGCCCCTCCTCAGGAGCTGTCCCACAGCCCATCAGTTTCTTACCTGGCCAAACCCCAGGAGCTGCCAAGTGGATCAGGAAGCAAAGGACACTGAGCCTCCCCAGCAGGACAAGCAGACATCCTTTCAAATCTCACACAAACCACGGAATCCTGTTTCACACCTGTGAGTGGGCAGGCTCAGCAATCCCCACTGTCCACTGCCAGCCCCTGGCCACTCTGCAGGGCCTTGGCTCTGCTCCAGCACTCGATACAATTCTGTCACCAGAGCCTGGGATGAACCTGAGTCTGCACCAGCTCAATATCCAGCTCAAGTGGATAATATCATTGTCTATTTAATCCTCCTTTAGGAATTATCAGGCCTTGAAACTACGGTGGAAAGGCTGAGAGCGTATCCGTGTGTGATCCTGCCTGACATTTACTTTGATTTTACTGCAAATGGTTTTGAATAACAGAAAGCACCAGGAATTTCTCCTTACTCCGTGGAGCATTTCAACACAGCAGCTTTTCTCCGCTTCCTGTGTTTTCTTTCTCTCTCTCTCTCCCCATTTTAAGCATCAATCAGCTGTGTATTTATGACACTCTGTGGGCTGAAATCAGCCAGCAGCAGCAAACAGATCCCAGCAGAGTTAAAGGTGAGTGGCAACAAGAGCATTTCCAAGCCTGCCCCACTCACGTGCTGGCAGGAACGCTGAAAATGAGGAAAAGCTTCAGGGGGCTGAGATTGCTCTCTGCTAAAAGCTGGGAAAAGGAATTGATTCCTTACCCAACAGCCTCCATTTGCTGTGAACAGGTTGATTTGGTTTACACACCAACCTTAGGGGTGGTGATGCCTCCCCAATCCAGGCTGGTCAGGGCATGGCATTGCCAGGCTAAGTGGGTGAGGTTTCCTGACTGCAGCTCCCCATGGAAAAGCACCTGGAGCACTGAATCCTCTGAACTCTGAATCCACGGGGGACAGAGGGTTCTGATCCCTGGGGATGGGGGCAAGGGGACTGTGAAGCCATTTCTAATAACAGGAAGGTTTCTGCCAGCTCCTCCTCGGGATGATCCAGCAATCCTGCCGAGCCAGGAGGAGGAATGGTGCATTTGGGGGGATTCCCCACATCTGGCATGCAGACCCCACCCCAGAAACCCAGTGCAGGGTCAGACACCACCCTGAGCCACAGGCACTGCCCGACCAGCAGCTGCTCACCTGCTGCAGGCTGTGCTCCTCCCTGCCCTGCCTCCAGGACATCCCAAAGGCTTTGCAGGGGGAAGGAAAGAGACACTGGAAATTGCCTCTCCTGCCTAAAAAATCAGCCCTCTGCAAGCCCCCAGTGGCCAACACTCCCACACTGGAATGAGCAGCCTGGGGCTCTTTGTTTGGTGACATCCCAGGCTGGGATCCAAGGTCAGCAACAAGTTTTTCACGAGATCCTCAACAAAGTCGTTCTCCTGCAGCCTGTACCCCAGCAGAAACACAGCCCCTGTTCCTGTGGCACAAAACCCATGGAGGTGCTCCCTGAACCCGCCACAGGCATCCCCAGGGTTAGATCAGACAACAGCCAGGGCAGGGCTACCCTGACAGATGGAGATCAGCTAGAAAGGAGTTGTTAATCCAGGTAGGGTGGGAGAAAATCACTCCAGAAAGGAGAGTTAGAGGAGTCCCAGGACAACCCCTTCCACTGTGACACTCCTGACAGCTGGAAAATGCAAAGGTGATGCAGCACAAGCCTTACCAGGTGTGGGTTGGTGCCGTTGGAAAGAATATCCAGTAAATCTGCAGAAGAAATGAAGTAAAATCTGGGAAATGCCAACCTTTTCATGTCCAAATATTCAGCCAAAGCCTTCTCACACAGAGACAACCTGGGGAGACAGAGCAGAGCCCAGGGCAGGTGGGTAAATACCTGACACACTCTGTGCTGCCCTTTGGCTTTCCAGGCAGTTTCTTCCCACCACAGGGAAATGCCAGGCAGGAGCTGAGCCTGCAGGCTGCTCCTTCCCACAGCCCTGAATAGATCCACAAAGCACAAGGGAACTCACTCTCTACTCCAGGGGTCAAACACCCAAGAGTCAGGGCAGCCTCATGAAAAAGCAGAAGCACCAGAGGAAGAAGGGGTTGGGAAGGTTTGCAGTCTGACCCAGGGCTTTAGACAAGCTCGTAGCTTGCCACAGGTGGTGGCATCCACTGGGATGAACATTTCCAGAACTGCTTTTATTCTAATGAGCCACATTTTAAAGTCTGATTCCAACCAGCTCAGCTTTTTGTGTTTGCAAAGCATGAAAGGAAAGTTGTTTGCTCCGATCTAAAATGAATCTTGCAGTGTTCACATGCTAAACTGCTGCTGAGCTTACAAAGTTCCCAAATAACATTCTCTGTGAGGAACATTGGCCTTGTTCGATTGAAAATAAAATCAAATCTTTATTCGAAATGGAGAGCTGCTACTGACACAACAGCTTAGCATGGACTTTGAAGAGTTTTTCAGGCAGATTCATATGTTAAGTGAGAAGTGTCTCCACCTCAGGGCACTCAGGTCTGTCTCAGGGAGCTGTGTTATGCCTCCTGTCAAGGGTTCACAGGGATAATTTTGTAAATTAAATGGGCTCAGCTCTGCTGCAAACATCACTGGTTTGGGTTGGGAGGGACATTGAAGCCCATCCAGTGCCACCCCTGCCATGGCAGGGACACCTTCCACTGTCCCAGCTGCTTCAAGCCCCGATGTCCAACCTGGCCTGGGGCACTGCCAGGGATCCACAGCTGCTCTGGGCATCCTGTGCCAGGGCCTGCCCACCCTCACAGGGTAACGGGTCACAAAAAACTTGAGAAGGATCAGAAAAGCTGGAGATTTGTGACTGCAGAGGAAGCACAGCCTCAGAAAAAGCTTTGGAGCACAGGTTCAACCAACTTCTCGTGGCTGATTGCAGCCTCTGACAAAATCCTGGGACTGAGGCTCCACCTACCTACTCTGGATGTCCTCCAGCTGTTGGGACAGACCCGGTTTATTGGTGGCTTCAACGACATTTGGGGTTTTCTGAACTTGGTAGGCCAGCTCTTTAAAATCCACATCAATGCCTTCAAAACGTTTGGAGTCCTGCAAAGGGACACAAAGGTCACAGCAACGCTCTAGCGGTGTGCTGAGAGATCCCATCCTCTGAGGGCTGTCTTTGGGGTGAGGGGAAAGTTCCTCCCTCACCAGTGGAAGGCATGATCCTCCTCAGGAGCTGGGAGCTGGGCTGGAGGCACCCTGAGGAGATCCCCAGAGCAGGAGCAGGAGAAAAGCTGCTCTCCCCCAGCACCAGTGTGGAAGAACAGAGAGGGAAAGATGCCAAAGCTGCCTGGGCCAGCTCTGTTTGATGATTTGCAGTGTCTGAGTAATGATCTCGGTCCTCTCCCCTCCAAAGGGAGAGGGAACATGCCTGCAGCACTGAAGGATGGCAGCAGCTCTCACTCAGCCCCCAGGAACTCTGTGTTTGCCATGCAGTGGTACAAGGGAGAAGATCAGCCCCTCAGTACAGCTCAAACACAGCCTGGGGTACAAAAACACCCTGGGGGAACAACCACAGCACTGAGGGAGCCTCCAGAGCAGCGAGGCAGCAGGAGAACAGCCCTGCTTGGGGGAATCTGGCACTACAGATAACCTCATTTAACAATGGAGCCTCTTCTTCAGCACTTTCCAGACAGGAAATTGGGATCCGGGGGCTCCTACCTGGGGCAGCTGTGCCCGGATGTCCTCGGAGCCTATGAAAATGCTCTCCAGGTGAGACCACGTGCGCTGCACCTCGAACCAGAGGGAGATGACAGAGTCAGCAGTGGAGAGCTTCCTCTGCCAGGCAGACACCTCCTCCAGGAAGAAAGCAATGTATTTGGAAGACATTAAATTCTGCAGCTGCACCTGGTTGTCTTCCAGGGTTTCAATGAGCTCCTCATCCGACTTCAGCAAGGGGATGTTGGTGCGGGGGTGAGGCTCATACTGAAACTCCCTGGAGCTCCAGGTCATCCTCAGCTCCTTCAGCACCTTCTCCGTGCTCATCTCTCGCACTGCTTTGTCCACAATGCCGTGGACCTCCCCCTCAAATTCGTGCAGGTTGAGCTTGAGGAGGTCAGCCAGGGTGGTGTCCGAGTCCATCGCAAACCTCACGCCCGTCACCTGCATCAGCTGTTTCCAGTGCCTCTCCCTGATGGCAGGGTTCTGAAGCTCTGCCACAGCCTTCAGGGCTGTCAGCATGTTCTTCACCTTGCTGTCCAGCCCACTGAAAGCATCCCATGCCCTCATTTCCTTATCCAGATTCCGGATCTCTCTTGCAAACTTTTTGCACTCCAGATCCATGTTCTCCACGTTAATATCCACCCATCTGGTGGTCTGCCAGTCATCGAGGCTGGTGTTCACCAGGCAGATCATGTCCCAGAGCTCTTTGAGAAGACACAGCTCCTTCCTGCACTGCTTCAGTTGTTTGTACTCTGGCACCATGACTTCAAACAGACCAGCTGACTCATAAATTGAGGTCATGGCTGACTCCATCTGTTTAATCTCCATGTGCTTTGCATCCAGCAGTTGATAAGGCTTTTTGGTGTCAAACCTAAGAAATAAGTGTTTGTTCTTCGTAAGTGATATTGTAACGACTTCTAAAGAATCCATAAAACAAACAGAGCCTCTGAGAGCCACGGGAGAGATGAAAGGTCTCTAGTACACCCTGATGGCTGAGCCACGTGGCACTGCTGACACCACCCAAACCCAGCCTCTTCCCAGGGACACAACACCGCAGGCACAGCGGGCTGTGAGCAGGGAGGAGATCTGTGGAGCACCGGGACACGCAGGTGATGCCTTAAGGTTTTAGCTTTTATATTTTTCAAATCCTGTAATGCATTGGTGCATAGCTCTAAACTCTATATAAAGTGTCAGTTAACTCTTCACATTTTGGTCAGACTAAACAACCCCTCTGTGCCTGTGATCCAAGGACACACCACAGCCTCAGGCTCTGAGAAGTACAGACAAAAGTGAATTGGGGTGGAGCAAACTGGGGGTAAATGACTTCATTACCTGAAGCTGTAATTGGACAATTAACCCCTGATATCCAAAGAGACCAGACTGATATCTGTCTGAAAAACTGGTGATCATCCTCATCCATTTTAGGTGTAGCCCCTGCAAGGGTTTTGCACTGCTCAAGGTGCCTCCATCGAAGACCTTTATTAAATATTCACTTTATTCTTTTAACTCTGTCTAGCCTCCACTCTAGGTAGCCACTCCAAGGCATCACAGGGGTGAGATTTTTTCCTCTCCAGGCTGGTGTGATGCTGGAACACCCGTACCTGAAGGGAGCTTCCCTGCCGAAGCGCTCCCGCAGCCGGAGCTGCTGGGCGTCGAAGGCGGCGCAGCTCTGCCGCAGGGCTGTCACCTCGCCGGCCTGCAGAGGGGCCACCTGCTGCTTCACGGCCTCAGCCAGCTTCTTCACCTGGCTCCACTTCTCTGGCAGCTCCTGCGGGCACAAGGGCGCTGCTGGGGAGGCAGGATGGGCTCTGCGGGGTGAGAGCTGCTCATGGATAACCACAGAACGGGAAAAGAGACAGATCCCACAGCTGGAACGGCGAGGGAGGTTGGTCGGGATGGCCCAAGTGGTGCCTGGGGAGGTTTGGATTGGATACGAGGAAAGATGTTCACAGTGAGGGTTGTAAAGGATCAGAACAGGCTGCCCAGGGCACTGGTGGAGTCACCATCCCTGGAAGCATTCAAAAAACCTGTGGATGTGCTACCGAGGGACACGGTTTAGTGGTGGTGCTGGGTGGATGGTGAGGTTTTATGATCTTAAAGGTCTTTTCCAACCTTGACAATTCCATTGATTGCCAAGGGCTCTGCTGTCCCCAGGTTCTCCCTTCTCCGTGTGCTGTGCAAACCCACAGGAAAGACTTTGGGTTTCTCCCCCTGCCAGTTCCCATTCCCGAGGAGATTAATGGAAACCCACCGTGGAGAATAGCTGTAGGCAGCTCTGAGGCAGCAGAGATGGGCAGGGCAGGGCCAGCCCCTCCTGAGGGGGCTCCTCCTGGCATTTTTCATTACAGTCTCAGCAGAAATCACTATCCATGGCCACACACAGAGCTGCTTCCCTCTTTTCCTCTCAAGCTCCAGCCCATCCATCTCCACAGCCACGGAGGGAGAGGAGCCTGGAGGAACTTCTGCTTTTCCCACTCCATGCAGGAAGGAATGAATCATTCACACACAAGTGTTGCTGTCACTCGCCAGAAAGAACAATTCTTTTGCTGCCTCCTGCATCTGGGTGGCTGCTCAACACCCTCATCTCTTCTATCAGGGAAGTAAATCAATTATTTGAAGGTATTTGCACAAGCAGGCACACACACCAGCAGCTCCCAGTGGGGTTTAATGGAGCTGGGCACCCCACAGGACTGGGATTTATGATGGATGAAGACACTGCTGGCAGGGCTTGTCTCTGTCCCCCAGCACTGGTTGGGCACCTCACCATCTCTTACAACCTTCATCTCATGGTCCCTTTTGCAGAGGTGAAAGGAATTCCCAAAAAATTAACTCAGGAGAGCCAGATGTGGAAAGATGCCAAAGCATTTTCATAACCTGCTCCCAGGGATATCCTCTGGGTAAAGCAGATCTGGTGGTCTTGACCCAGAGCAGGACTGAAGTCCTGGGAGAAGGCAGCTCCTCTGCCAACATTATCCTTCCCATCTCCATAGCTGCCAAGAACCAGCTTATTTAAAAATAATTATAATTTAACCTAATTAACAGATGGATTTGAAAGTACATTAATTTTTTTTCCAAGAGTAATCGCCGGGAGTCGGAGCAGGCAATTCCCTGTTTTTTTCACACATAACAAAAGGCTTAATCTCTGCTTTAAAAGAAAAAAATCTCAATACAACTCCTAGATTTAGGGCTATTGAGGCACATCTCACAATAACAAAACACTGCCCACTGAGGCCCTCTAATGACAGAGAACAGGGCCTTGAATATCCCTGGGATGTTCCTGCACTCCTGCTCCCTTTATTTCTGCTCCTGGGCAAACTGCTGTGCCCACCACCAGCCCTCACCCACCTCCAGCTGCTGGTGGACTTCCTCGGGCAGCTGCTGCTCATAGACCCTCAGCAGCTCAATGGTTTCCTTCAGGGGCTCAAACATGGCATCAGTGGCACTGTGACGTTCCTTCACAGCCAGCAGGTGACCCATGACCTCCACCAAGCCATCGTAGTCACCTTTCTCCACCTTCCTGCTCAAACCTTTCTCGGCAGTTTGGATGAACTCGTCCAGGTCGGCCAAGCTGTAGGGCACAAAGCAGGGAAGGAAGAACAGCATGAGGGCAGTTCCTCTGGGATTAATGTCCAGCCTCAGAACTGGGGTTCCTGCTCAGAGGTATCCCTGGATGGGGTACAGCTTCCCTTGAGGAACAGAAGGACATTTTGGAACTTCTCAAGTTGAAGAGAGAGTACCTGAACAGAGGCAGGGAGCTCAGGAGGACTCTGGAGGAGGATCCAGTTTTTACTGGGAGGGATGTGAGGTCCTGGCACAGGGTGCCCAGAGAAGCTCAGGCTGACCCTGGATCCCTGAAGTGTCCAAGGCCAGGCTGGACAGGACTTGGAGCAGCCTGGGACAGTGGAAGGTGTCCCTGCCCATGGCATGGGTGGCACTGGATGGGCTCTAAGATCCCTCCCAACCCACACTATTCTGGGATTCTGTGACAGTTTTCACCCCATCTCTTCCAGTACAAGAATCCAAGCTCCCCAAGCTGACACATTTCAAACCTGTAACAAACAGGGGTTGTCCTTCATGCACTGCCTCTCTTCACAGGGCAGCTCCCTTCCGCAGGTGAGGCAAACTCACAGCAGTTTAGAAAAGCAACTGCACATTTGTGGGAGGGAAAAAAAATCCCTCCAGGACTTTAAAATTAAGATCCTTGTCTCTCAAAGCCCTTGAGCCATAAACCATCACAGACAAGGAGAATGTCTGGTTATATTTCCTCACCTGCTTATCCTGTTCTTAACCTCACCAGTTACTGGGCACTTTCAGCAGAGGAACAATGGCTTCCTGGGTCTCAAAACACCTTTTAAGTGCCTGCTTAAATTCTCTGGATGCTGCTGGGCCTAAAAGTATCCTTAAATACTTCACCTAATAAAGACTAAACTGCTGAGTCAGGGACTCTCAATAACAGCTCCTAAAGGCTCGTTCTCTGCCACACAAAACCTCTTTGCAAAGAAATTATCAGACAGATTTATGGTGCTGAAAAGCACACAAGAGATCACATCACCACCCCACGCAGCAGCCTCCTCTTCAGATGTCTGTGAGCACTCCCCTGGGAGCATCCACAACCTAAAACACCCTTCACTTGTGACTAAGCTGCAACCAATAAATCACCCAAGGCATGGTCCTGAGGAGCTCTTCAGAGCAAAGAGCACATGCTAATGCAAAAGCTGGAGCCTAAACTGCTCCTTTTCGTAGCCTGAAGACACCTCCCCATGATGGTTCATGCCAGGCTATCTGAATCATGGGCTTTTAGAAACCTCCTAACATTACTGCAAATTTACTGATGGCCATCATCAAATCCATAACCTCCTAACGTTAATGGAGATTTACTGATGGCCACCATCAAACCCAGTAAAGCATGCCCAGAGCCCTGGCATAGATGGGATTATTTGGCTCAAGAGGAGTGGGCAAACACACATTTTGTCTAACACCCTACATTGGGACTCAGGGCATTGGCTCAGGGATATCTCAAGGCATCACTTGTTCCCAGTAGCACCAAGTGATGTCCCTGTTGCCAGCTCACACACCAGCAGAGACCAGGGCACGGAAGACACAGGGATGGGATGGAGCTGCTGTGCAGCATGGGCACAGCTCTTGCTCCTGTATTAGCTCTGGAGGCTGCCAGAGCTCCAGGAGTGTTTGGACAATTCTCCCAGGTGTGCACAGAGTGGGTTGTTGGGGTGTCTGTGCAGGGCCAGGAGCTGGACTGGATGGTCCTTGTGGATCCCTTCTACCCCAGGGTATTCTATGATTCTCTAAATGACCTGGTCAGCAGTGTGAAATGATACAGCCCAGCCAATGTGGAGGTCTGGTGGCCTGGCCAGTGAGCCAGCCACAGTCGGAATCAACCCCATGGAAAGCAACACTCTAAGTTCAGAGACGTTGTTTCAAGTTAGGGAGAGTTAGAGTTTGTTGGAAGGGGATCACGGGAGTTACCATGCTGATATGGTAACTCATAATCATTGGGTGGTTCTTCCTCAAGGTCTCAAGAACTTGCCAACAATTTGTCAATGGTTCATGGCATAGGCCTTGTCTCCTGATCAAGAAACAAAGATAGAAAACCCAGTATTTTCAGCATCCAGGGTTCCAACAGGTTACGTTGCTGTTATGATTGGTTAGAATGTTGCTAGAATGTTACATGTTAGTGTGTATAAATTGGGATCACCCTTTGTTCCAGGTGCTTGGCGGCATTTGGGAGCACTCCTGTTATTCCTCTTTCCTCCTTTCCCTCTTCCCTTCTCTCTCTTCTCCTCTCTCACCTCACCTCACCTTTTCTCCCTTGTCCCTCCATCCCCCATCCAGGCTGACCTGGAGGACATTACTGACCTTGGGCTTGAAGAGGTAATAATAATAATAAAGAATAAAAAAAGAAGAATAAAAGACCCTTGGATTTTCCACCTAAGACGCTTTGTCCGCTTTTCTTCCACACTGACCCGTCACAATCATTGCGTGTCCTTGCAGGCGTGGGCAGAACAACACAACAGCAGGAGCAGAGGCAGGGCCAGCTCTCACCTGTGCGTGACATGATCCAGGAGGTGCTGCTTGAACACCAGGCTCCACCTTTTGATCTCGTTGAGCAGGGCCGCCTTGAAGGGCCGCGCGTCGAGCCTGAGCCAGCCCTGGAAGGCGTGGACGGGCTGCATGGCAGCCACCTCCTGGTAGAGGCGCTCGTAGGAGCCGATGTGCTCCCGGAACTGCTGCAGCGTGGGCGGCGCCTCGGGGACCCCGTCCTCGCCGTGGGCCTCGAGGTCGGCGGGCGTGAGGGCGCGGCCGTAGAGCAGGAACTGTCGGCACAGCTCCCGCCTGTCCTCCCCGTAGAGGTGCGAGAAGCGCTCCAGCCCCGCGCGGTGCTCGCGGCACGCGGCCGCCGCCGCCTGAGCGCGGCTCAGCAGCTCCTGGCGTGCTGCGTGGAGGTCGGGCATGGCCTCCAGGTCAGCCTGGATAGGGGACAGCGGAGAAAAAGCGAGGGAGGAGAGGGGAGAGGGAGAGAGAAAGGAGGAATGAGGGAAAGGAAGGACGAGGGAAAGGAGGAAAGAATGAAAGGAGGAAAGAGAAAATGGGGGAAGGAAGAGGGAAACGAGGAGAGGGGAAAGAGGAGGGGGGAAAGAGGAGAGGGGAAAGAGGAGAGGGGAAAGAGGAGAGGGAAGGGAGGGAGGAGAAAATGGGAGAAGGGAGAGAGGAGAGAAAGAAGAGAGAGAAGAGGGGAGAAGGAAGAGAAAACAAAGGAGAAGAGAGGCGAGAAAAGAAAGGAGAAAAGAGAGGAGAGAGTGGAGAGAGAGAGAAGGAAAGGAGAGAAAGGAGAGAGGAGAGAGGAGAGAAAGGAGAGAGAAGAGAGGAGAGCACAGTGACGTGGCAGCTCCTCACGGCCACCCAGGCTGGGGAAGCCCCAGAGCACAGACCTGGTAGTGGCAGAAGCCGCTGTGCGTGGCCAGCCGGGGCACCAGCGAGGAGATGTGGTAGATGCCCTGGAGGAGACTTTCCACCATGTCACAGAAGCCATCGTTGGTGCCAGGGTCCAGGGGAGGGTCAAACACCAAATCCGGGATCACCAAATCCAGCTGCACCTCAAACAGGGCGGGGAGCCCCGCGTTGGGATCTGATGGGGAAGAATAGAGATGTCAGGATCTTTTTCAAGGAATCTCGAGCCACCACTAACATCCTATTACAAGATGCCAGATGCCCTGCAGGGACAGCAGGAGGGTGGCAGACACTCACTGGTGTCTGCACAACCCATGGAGGTGTTGGCAAACCAGCTGTGCTGTGGTACTCACCAAAGACAGTGGGGAACAGATGAAACACAAGTGATTTAAGGACCAGAAAACACCCTGAGGGGAAAAGGCTTGAAGAGACCAGGCTCTTCAACTAATGCAGAGGGAGTCTGAGAGCTGAACAATGCCAGCATGGAAGTGCTTGCACAGGAGAAAAACAACAGGAACCAAGTGGCTCTTTAATTTAGTGGTGAAAGGCATGAAAAAGAAAAAAATCCCCAGAACAAACAGCAACGAGAAACTGAAGCCAGATGCAAATGTGACAACATATGCAAGTTTTTAACAAGATGGTGAAGAACTGCATGCAATTCCCTGGCTCATTGTGCCACCACATCCAGAAGGAAGGCGTTCCTGGGGATGTGCTTTAGCTGCACACAAGCTGCTCTCAGCAGAGCAAGGAGGGCTGGGCTGGTGCCTCCTGAACCCAGCTCTGCCCCAGGACTAATGCCCAGGGGCTGAGGGTGTTATTTTGTGCCTCTCAGGAGCAGAACTGGCTCTTGAGACTCCCCACATAGGAAGGATGATGCTTTGGGCATGGGAGGGTGGGAGGTGACTGATGTCCATGCACAGAGGTGGGAGGAAGCCTCAGTTGTCTCTATGCATTAACCCTTGCAAACAGAGCACAGCCACCTCCATCCCTGCCCCTGAGCAAGCCAGTGACCAGTGATGGAGTCACCCTTCCCTTCTGGAGGCTCCTGTGCCAGAGGAAAGCCAGGAGGAAGAGAACAACCATTGAGTATGAGGGAGCACAGCCAGAGGTGTCCCCTTGGAGAGGCTGAGCAGCCACTGCAGCCAGGGGACAGGAACCAGGTGTCACCTGTGTTCTCCAGCAGGTACTTGAGTGAGCCCTCAATGGCAGTGAAGAATCCATCCAGGACTATCTCATCCACATAATCCAAATACGCCTTCCAGGCATCA
The DNA here is from genome assembly GCA_013398615.1 of Brachypodius melanocephalos. Lineage (NCBI taxonomy): Eukaryota > Metazoa > Chordata > Aves > Passeriformes > Pycnonotidae > Brachypodius > Brachypodius melanocephalos. The sequence continues at coordinate 1,279,634 of VZSR01003022.1, forward strand.
GATGCTGGGTCTGCAAGGAGGAGGCTCTGGTTCTCCTGGAAGGTAAAGAAGAGGCCTTCACACACAACAGGGCTGAGTCTGTCCTAAAGAGAGCTGCCCACCCCCAAGGGCTGATGCTGGGCAGCACAGGAATATCAGCCTCGTGGAGGTGGATCTTCCTGCTGGGGCATGGCCACGATTTGCTCCTGTCAAGGGCTGCTTGGTCTCCAGGAGCTCTTCAAGGTGAAAATGGAGTGCAGAAGAGCCTTGGAAAGTCTTCCACGTGTTCTCCTCCCTCTTCTCTGAGGCCACAGGGCTTGGGGCTGCTCTGCACTCCGGGGGCAGGGACAACTGGGGTTCTCAAAGGCCCATCCTGATGAACCCATCTGGTCCTCTTCAGAGTCCCAGGCCAGGCAGTGACCCTCAGGAGAGGGGTGAGCCTATAACCCATCTCCTTGCAGGCCAGGGGCTGCCCCTGACATGCACAACACCTGGCTCCAGGCAGGTGAGGAACAGAGCTTTGGGGCTTCTCCTGGCCTGCAGGGGACTCTGAGCTCTGAGAAACATCAAGGCTTGGGACAGCAGTTTTCCTCCTGTCACTCGGCTTCTCCCTGGGTGGTCAGCATCACCCCCTGCTCCGCAGAGGGACATCAAACCTGGAACCGAAGGGTCAACCCCAGCCTCTCTTCTCAGGTAAACACCTCAGAGGGGATTCTTCCTTGGAGCAGGATCCCAAACCCGATGCACCACTCCCCTCTAGTGGCTCTCCAGCAGCCAGGGTTGCATCCAGACCCTTTCCTGGGCTGCAGCTGCTGCTGGTCCTGCCCCTGTGGGAGCCCAGCCAGCCCCACACCCCCATTCCAGCTCACCCCTCAGAGACAACACCACTTAACACCGGGTCAGCTTTTCAAACGGGTTCAGGGAGTTCATTTAAGGCAAAGCAGCTCTGGCTGTTTTCAGTGCCACAGGGACACCACGGAGCCTCTGAAGAGCCCCCCAGCCCTGAAGGTGCCCCCTCACCTTCACCAGGGCATGGATCCTCTGCCCAGAGTCCCTGACGAGGCTGTAGCGCTGTTCCAGGCGCTCCTGGCACTCCTCCAGGCTCAGCACTGACTCCCTTTTGGAATCCCTCCTCTCGAACATGGGTGACCCCCAGGAGTGCACCACGCTCTGGATCTCCTCAACGTTGTCCTTGGCTCTCTGCACCCTCTGCTCCAGGTCACAGACATTGCCCATCACCCCGGAGATGTGATCCCAGACTCCTGGGCAAAAAGAGATGGTTGGTCAGCTCTCTTCAGAGCTGCTGGGCCAGGCTCTGGTGTTCTCTCCTTTTCCCCACGGTCTCACGTATTTCTCACTCATCTTTACGGTAAGAGATTCTCCACCTCAAGCAGTGGAGCCACCTCTACCTCTCCCCTACCCCAAAAAACCACAGCAGGGATCACCAGAGCCTCTCCTCCCCAGAGCCTGGGCTAAACCTGAGGGGAGCAGGATGCTGCCCACAGCCCCAGCGGATCAAGGGAATGTGGGAAGGAGCAGCCATGCCAGGAGCTGCTTCTCACCTCCCCAGTGCTGGACATGCCTGAGGGTGCCCTGCCCTGCTGGGAACCGCCACTGGGAACCAGGGAGCAGAGACTGGGCACACAGGGGAACGTGAGGACACCCAGGGGTCACACAGAGCCAGCTCACCCTCCATCTTCCAGGTCAGCGTTTCTTCTGCCTCTCTCAGCTTCAAGTCAATGTCCTGCAGCTGCCCTTGCACCAGAGGATATTCCACCTCCAGCACCGTTCTCAGGACCTTGTTGTACCTGTTTCCCATCAGCTCCAGGCTGGCCACCAGCTGCTGGAAGGATTCCTTGCAGGAATAGACCTCAGCAGCTGCCAGGGGGATGGCTCCTGCCCTGCTGCCCTGCAGGTAGCTCACCTCCCTCAGCACCGACACCAGCTGGGGAAGGAAGGCACAGAGATGAGCACGGCACAGCCCTCCCAGCTCCTGGTGTTCCCTCCAATCCATTCTGAGCATCACAGGGGGTTGCTGCTGGTTTATTCCAAAAGGAACATGCTGGAAAGGGTCTGAACAGCTCCTGGTCCATTCCACCTGTGTCCCATTGATCTCTGACTCTGGATTTCTTCCCAGCTCCGCTAAGAACCAACCAGCCTCTAAAAGCCACCATCATCTGGTAGCTCTGATCCTCTCAGCCATCCCCATCCGTGTGCATTCCCTCTCAGATGAAGGCTGAGCCACATCACAAGCCTGAGCAATACTGTTCCTGCAAGAGCCATTGGCCATCATTATCAAAGTGAAAGATAAGATGGGCTTCGGTTCTCTTGGTTTGCTGGGCTGATTGGCATGAAAAATAATTTAAAGAAAAGTACCATGGCCTCAAACCCACTGACTCAACTCCTTCTGCTGCCACCTTCCATCAAAGATTTCTGGAGTCACAAAACAAACCTTCCCTGGGTTTTTTACACCTTTTCAGAAGCTCAGGATTCAGGTGCACCTGCAGATGACATCCCATTGCTGCCCACACAGTATCAACCCTGGCCTGGACATGCTGACAGCAGTTACACATCTGGCTCCTGAGGGACTTCTTGCCACTGCCTTTAACCTGAATTTGCTCTGCTCAAACTCTAATCCTGGTACCTAGGCAGAGTGGATCTATGGGAGATCCTGGTTACCCCCATGGGAGGGGTTCCACAGATCACAGAGAACAGAGCCAGTAGCAACCCCATCAGGTGTCCCCCACAGCTTGGAGACATGCCCTGATGGGACAGGAAAGCCAAAGGGCAGCAGCTCCTGTTGTCTTCAGTTTTCTCTTCCCTGTATTTCACATTCTGTGCACCCAGGGGTGCAGCTCTGAGCTCACAGTCAGGGTCACTCAGCTCTGCACACAGCACCGACACAAAACAAATCCTTTTCCTGCTGCACACCAAGGACAACTTTCAGCCCAAAAGCACAATCAAGGGTGGCTGAAGAGAGGAACAAGAAGGATGGGACTGCAGAACCTGGAGCTGGAATGAGACAATTCAACCCCAAGATGCAAATGGAACAAAACTGATCCAAGTGTGAGACCTGGTGACTGTTCATTTTGTGCCCATTTTGGGTCCACCTTGGGTGCAGCCCTGGCCAGGCTCTTGTCCTGCCCAAGGTGTATCCTAAAGGCCTTTCAATAAATCTCTGCTTTATTCTCTGGCTCTGTCCAGTCTCTGTTCCAGCTCAGCCTTCCCAAGGCACCTCTCTTACCTGGGGATCAAAGTTGACCGTGATCAGTTTGGTCTGTGGATCTCGCCGGATGAGAGGCTGAGTGAGGTTGTACTGGGATTTCTCTGAGACTGTCTGGGACCAGTCTGAGTGCAGCTTTTCCTGATACCTGCCAGAAAAGAGAAACCAGCACCACGTAGTTACCAGGCCAGAGAGTGGAGCTGTAACTGAGTGGAAGCCAAGCCCACTCTGAGCACTGAAGGACGTGAAGGAATGTTCAAAACCCACCCATGCCATCTCCACAAAGAACAGGGCTTCCAAGACAAACACCCAAAAAAACAGTGGCAGCATCAAGCCAGGAGGACAAAGCCCTCTCAAGGAGCAGTTTTAGCAGAGAATTCAGATTTGGAGATGGACTTTCTAAAGCATTTAGCCTAAGGTGATGTATGAGCACCTGGGGGGTCCCAAACGTCTAAGGAGGACAGATGCCTGAAGCCACAGGGATGCTGGGGTGGCTGAAGGTGACCTCATTTGTCTGAGTGAGACCATGGCACCCCTGGGATGGGAGCACAGAGGGCAGAATGGGGGTCCTGGCATCTCACATGTCATGGACAGTCCCAACCTGTTCTGAGTCCCATTGTCACCTGAGTGCTCATGGAAATGGCACCCAGGGGACAGCACCTCGAGGTGGTCACCCCAGAGCTTCTGTGGGGCTGCTCCTCTCTGAAAGGCTGTGCTGGATTATCCAGCCTTGCTCTGGTGATGGGAACAGGGTTCCCTCCATCCACCCTGCAGCATCCACCATCCCTCCATCCCCTGTGGCTGGGGAGCAGGGCCCTGCAGGGATCTCCTCCCTGGAGAAGAGGTTTCTCTCAAAGTCAGCCCAGAACAACCAGGTGTAACATCAAACATCGAGATGCCAAGCCCTGGGCAGTGACTCCCAGCCCAGCCTGTGGAATATCCACCTTACACAGCCAGTGAACAGGCACAGGAGAACAGATTTCCCCCAGCCCAGCCTTTCCACCAGAGCAGCTCCTCCACCCCACAGCAGCCTGCTCTGATGTTCCTGCAGAGCCCCTGCTCCTCTCCTGCAGGATTTGAAGCCATCCCAGCAAACCTGTGGTGCCCACAGGAGGCTCCCTCCTCCTCTCCTTTCCCAGCAGGAAATTCCCTCGGGCTTAGCAAGGGACATTCCCAAGACCTGGGCTGCCAAATGTTCTGGAAGGTGGCTTAGGGGAAGGAAATCCTCCCCAGCTACAGCCCTGCCTGAGCCCCCTGTACCTGTCGAGCAGCTGGATCATTTCTTCATATTTCTGCACCACCCTTCTCCCACGGGCAGAGTCGAAGCTCCTGGCAGCACAAGAGACAGGGATCACCTTTAGTGCTGGGGGCTCAGGTCTGCATTTACCCCTTCCCAAAGTCCCCCTCGGTCTGCAGCCTGCTTGGCTTTCACCCCAAATCCTCTCCCTGCACAAAGCCCCCTGTGCTTTCTCTCAGGTGTTTCCATGCTGTAAAATGGGGACCAGCAGCTGGGATGGGAGAAGGGATCAGGGCTGCTGGAAAAATCAAAAATCAATCAAAAATCAAGCGATTTAAAAAAAATCACTTCTAAATATTTTACCCTTTTAAACACTTTACCCTTGACGGTTTTCTGTCACAGTTGTGCCCCACTAGATGCAGGTCACAGCTGTGTGCATGACTGTTTACATAATGCACAGGAAAAAAAAAAGTATGCAATAACATGTATAGATCATATATATAATACATAATATCTATCTATCTATACACATATCTTCATTTTTACTTTTCAATCCTTTCTCCCTCTCGAGCTGCACAAGGGAAAGAGCCTCCCTCCACCCTGCTGAAGGGCTTGTCCTTAACTGCTCTAAACAGGGGTAAAAATCGATGCTGAATGCAGGGACGATGAGAATTCCAGCCCTGGTTTGTTGTCTTGATCTTGGGTGATTTTTCCTTTGTTTAATGGTGAGAAAGTTATCTTCTGCCAGTACCCAAGAGCTGGGCTGCTCCCAAGGAGGTCCTGGAGACCGTGCTGAGAGGAATTCCAGTGGGAAAGGTTGCAATATCTATTTAAACTGCAACCCAGGGCTATGTTAAAAGCTGACCAGCCTCTCTATCATCCCCCTGGGCCCCTCAATCACTTCAAAACCAATCCAATTAAAGAGCTTCTGTAAAAAACAAAGATGGCAGGGAAGTGAAAGGCTCCAGGGCACCCATTTCTCATCTCTTCACTGAGGGCTGCTTTATCTGCTGGATAGCATTCAGCACAGAAAGAACAACTAAAGATTGACTAGAGATTTCCAGATGGTCACAAAGCAGACACTCACAGCCATGGGATGTTCCTCAAGTGCTCCAAGGGCCCCTGGATCCTCGCTCTCAGCTCCTGTGCCCAGCCCAGAGCTCCAGCCACGGGAGGGACATTCTTGTGCAGTGGAGGGAACCCTGGCAGGGCACAGGGAACAGCATTTCATCAGCCCTGCAGCCCCACAGCAGCTCAGCCCCACACAGCTGCCCTGGTCTCCAGGCTTCTTCCCTGAAATCCCACCTCTGTCACACCATGTGGGTCTGGGACCTACAAATCCCCCTGTGCCTCTGGATTTGGAATGAGGGATCGGAGGAGAAGCCTGGCACGTGCTGGAAGCAGATTGGGGGGAATCCTCTGCTTCCCACAGACACTGAGGAAGGGATTTCTGGCTGGGAGCTGGTTGTGACCATCCCATCTCAGAGGCACAAACAACACTCCCCAAAGTCACAGCAAATGCTGGACTGGTGCTCCATGGACCTCCCCATTCCCTTTGTTAACCTGCACTGGTTCCAGCAGTGCTGCCCCTCCTGGAACTGGTCTGGTTCCAGAACAGTCTCCCTGAGAAGAAGACACACCAACCCTCATCATCTGACAGGACTTTACCTATTCCCTTCTGTGCTAGCATTCCCAGGAAATAATAAACGTGGAAAAGGCTGATGGAAGGCTGAATTCCCACCTCAGGAAATAATAAACCTGGAAAAGGCTGATGGAAGGCTGAATTCCCACCTCAGGAAATAATAAACGTGGAAAAGGCTGATGGAAGGCTGAATTCCCACCTCCCCCTTGCATTTACAGCACTCCAAGGGAAAGGCTCAGCACGTGCCTTCAATCCCAGCCACATCTCACACAAGTACAGTTAAAATAAGGATATTGGCACTGCTTTAATGAGCATTCCCAGGAATTTCCCTTTCCACTAGGAGCTACAGAAGCTGAAAACCTTTGCAATTTGGGACGTTCCGGTTTCCTCAGCAAAAGCAAATTATTTTCCCCCTTAAATGGGTGCAAATGCAGTTTCCTGTGAGATCAGCTTTCCTCTTCACACAGAACCCACCGAGCTGCAGCCCTGCCTGGGTGTGCCTGCTGTAGGTGAGCCTGGCCTGGTCCAGGGCACTGCTGAACATGCTGAGCAGGACAGGGACCTTGTCAGCAGCAACTGCAGCCATCACAGGGCGCTCCAGAAGGTTCTGGAACATGGCCAGCAGCTGGGCAGGGGAAGAAATGGGAAAAAAAGTCACGCTCTTGCATAAAGTCCCACTGGGATTTTCCTCACTGGTGCAGGTGCTTTGTCTTCCTCAGAACTCAAAGGTCTGCACTGATGGACTCTCTGTCAAAGGGAAGGTTTTCCCCCCGCTGCTTTCCCAAGGAGTTCCTGCCTTTCATGGAATCATTAAGGTTTGAAAAGAACTCCAAGATCACCTTTGAGTGAATCCCACCACTAAACCATGTCACAAAGAATGTCTTTGTTACAGAAATGCTCAGACCTCCTCTGTGGGTGAACCATATCCCAACTGTCATTCTTCAATTTGCTATTTAAAAAAACCCAGCACAACAACTCAAAGATAAATGCTATCACTTACCATTTTCTACAGCCTGTTTTGCAATTATACTGATTTTTTTTTCCCCAGAAAATAGCATTTACTTTCTCTGCAGGACAGATTCACTGGTAAACAAAGCCACCTCATTTCTAGAAACCCTCCATTTTCAGAGCTGAAATTCATCCAGGTATTAACAAATAGATATTAACAATGATTACGTGGGTTTAACAGCACTTTTCACCAGGAAATCAGAGAATCACAGAATGGTTTGGGTTGAAAGGGACCTCAAAGGCCAGCTCATTCCACCCCCTGCCATGGGCAGGGACAGCCCCCTCTAGCCCAGGATGCTCCAAGCCCTGTCCAACCTGGCTTTGGAACTCAGAGCAGCTTTTCCTCCACCTCCCAGGGAGCCCAGAGAAACTCCTGCCATCCAAAAGCCTGATTTGGAGCAATTTCTTTGGCTGCTCTTCCCCAAACTGAGCAAAGACCTCTTCTGTTTGTGTCATGAAGAGCAGGAACACTCCCAGCTCCAGGGCTCAGGAGGGACCCACAGGTCTGAGCATCCCCACCGTGCCACTGTCCCACTGCCCCAGCCCCACGTGCCTGCAGCTCCAGCCCTGCCTGGCCTCTCTGTGGGGCTCACAGAGAGGGAAGGGAGGGCACAGACAAACCTTGAAGATGTGCTCCAGGTCTGGGGCGTCGCTGAAAGCCTGGCTGAACACAGTGCCCAGCCGATGGTCAATGTCCTCCACCTTCCGCTGGAAATCCAGGGCATCCTGCTCAAACTCCTGTGGGAAGGGGAGCAGCAAGCCCTGAGCTGTGGGAAGGCACTGAGGAGGTGTCCTGCTACCTCCCAACTTTTTCCTATTCACCAGGAATTCAAACTCTCCTCTGGCCACCCTCCACAGGGTCAAGGACACTTCTGTCCCATCCCATGGCTGAGCTCATGGCCCTCCAGGATGGACCCACAGCCCAACAAGTGCTAGCTTGAGCCTGGAGGCAAGACAGGCTATTTCCATGCTCTCTTACTCTGAAGACCACACCACCACCACCCCAAAAACCCACAGAGGCACTCGCTGAACCAGCAAGATGTGCTAGACTTTAGCTGTGCCAGGGGAACTTTAAGTCAGACATCTGGAAAAAATTCTTCACTGAGTGATTGGGCACTGGAATCGTCTGCCCAGGGAGGTGCTGGAGTCACTGTCCCTGGATGTGTTTTTAAAAAGGCTGGATGTGGCATTCAATGTCATGGTTTAGCTGATCAGGAGGTGTTGGGTCACAGTTTGGACTTGATGACCTCAAAGGTCTTTTCCAGCCTGGTTCAATCTGTGATTCTGAGATGTGGAGCTGCAAGAACTCCCAAGCATCTGCAGAAGAGGCCAGCAGCTCCCTGCTCCCTACAGTGACAATCAGGTCACAGCAGAGGGAGGCAGGAGCTGGGGACGAGGGGCCAGGGCTCTGCTGCAGAGGGAGTTCCCTGCTCTCTGGAAATCAGGATGTGCTGCTGGCATTCCCACAGGCTGCCCCACCTACCACGTTGGCCAGGTCCAGGCAGTCGTAGGTTCGCTCTGACAACACCTGGAAGCTCTCCTGGAACTCCTCATACATCTGCAGCACCTGCTGGCCCAGGGCCTTCCCTCTCATCCCCCCAAACTCGATCTTCTCCAGCTGTGTCAGGTCCAGGGCTGTGGTCAGGAGACCCTGCAGAGCCAGAGGAGGCACACACACACAGAGGTTCAGCCACCAGCAGGTGCACGGACCAAAGGACCTCCCAGGCTGGGATCAAAATGATCTTTAAGGTCCTTTTCAACCCAAACCATTCTGAGATTCTACAATTATGAGTAGTTTTTAAACAGATGCCATCCACTGTGGCTTTAAACAGGCACTCAGTGTTTGTGTAACAGGTACTCCAGGTGTAACAGGCACTCAGTGGTTGTGTAACAGGCACTCCAGGTGTAACAGGTACTCCAGGTGTAACAGGCACTCAGGGAGCCTCAGCCATGCTGGGGGCTGAGGGGTGGTGGCACTCATGACACCCTCTGTCCCTGCCTCATGTCACAGTGAAGGTGACCATGGCAAACAGGCAAACCACCCTGTAGTGGTTATACAATATTCCAGGATCTCAGAATTGGCCTCTGGTAGGTCCCTGTCCTTTCCAAAGGTCCTTACAGAGACTTGTTTCCTCTTTAACTAAAAGCCAAGCTGTGTTAACCCATGACAACCCCACAGCCGGGCACACCACCGGGATATGAAGGGAGATCTGGTGAGAAATGTGGAATGTGTCCCTGCTCCTGTCCAAGACAGGAGATGCCCAGCCCCAGGGTGTCCCTGAGTGCCACAGGAAGCCAAGGAGCTTGTCCTGGTTTATTCACAGCCCCATAACCCCCAGCCCCTTGTCCCAACAAGAGCAAGAGTCCCAGAGCACTCCTGGGAGCACCGAGAGTGACCCTGGCATCAGGGAGGGAAGATGCCAGCAAAGGAGTTCATGGCTACAGAGCTGCAACACCTGACGGCTCCAGAGTCTCACCTTGACCATGTCCAGCCTCTGCAGGAAGCTGTCCAGCCTGGCAAACACCAGCCTGCTGTGGAAATCCCAGCTCCTCACTGCCTGGCCGGGCTCGTAATACACGTGCAGGTTCTCCCGCCTCTCCTCGAACGCCCCTTTGAAGGTGTTCAGGATGTCAAACACTGTTTGCACCTTGCCCAGGCTCTCTTCCATCTCTCCTTTCAGGAGGTCTTCTGGAGACAGGTACAGCACAGCCTGGAGGAGCCAAATCACAGCAGAGACGTCACTTCTGCTGTCACAGCCAACGGTGACTGCCTGCATGAGCACCTCTGACCCTCCCTCTCAAATTCAGAATCCCTCTGCCAAGGAAGGACAGGGGGAAGAAAGGGAGAAGAGGCTTCCATAAAACCCTTCCTGTGGCAAACACAGGTGCCACAGCCCCCCACCTGCTGAATGAGAAGGTTGCAGATTTCCTGGAGCAGCACCACCACCCGCAGGGGCACGCTGTAGTGCCGGCAGGTGACCCAGATCCAGCACACCACGTGCAGCAGAGGCACCAGGAGAGGCTTCACCCTGCTGAACTCAACAGCCTCTATGTCCTTCAGGGGCTGCTGCAGGGGTGTCAGGTGCAGGTCGATGTCCTGAGCTTCGCTCAGAGCTGCAGGAGGAGAGGGGAGAAGTGGCAGAAGTGCAAATAACCCCAAAGCTCAAGACAAAGGGAGAAGAAACTCTCACACTGTCAGCATCTCCCTCCCACAAAGGCACCCTGTCACCCCAGCAGGGACAGCACAGCACCCCAGGCTGTGAACAGAGGACAGAAATCAGCACCCCAGGCTGTGAACAGAGGACAGAAATCAGCACCCAGCTGTCCCGGTTTCTCACCTGCCTCCACATCCACGAGCAGGTTTTGGAAGGCTGGGACGTAGATGCTCTGCACTCTCTCCAGCACCTCCAGCATGTTGCTGACCCTCCTGGATGTCAGCTGGCTGTAAATGCCTTCCAGGTCAGCACACCTGCAGCAGCAAGGACACGTCACCAGCCCGGCTGGGGCAGCACCAAACCCCTCTTTGCCCTGGGCCTGACTCAGTGTTGGAACCCTGGAGGCTGAGAATTTCAGGCTTTCTGTGCTAAAAGGCTCTGACCCTCAAGCAAACACTGCATTGACCTGAGGCCGTGGAACAGGCTCCCAAAATTGAGTGATGGCACTGGGGTTGTGGGTGTGGAGTTTGAATGGAATTGTGTGATCCCACAGGGTGAAAAACTGAGATTTAAGATTTTAGTATATACTAATATACATGGGGCAAGATGGAGGATTTAAGGTGTTGTCTAAGTCCTTC
>VZSR01003022.1:1290615-1302622 GCA_013398615.1 Brachypodius melanocephalos
ACACAAAACTGCCACTCCTGTGTATTAATCCCAGCTCTAACACAAAGAAAATAAAATAAAACCCCCTCACAACTCAGGATTTTCTGCAGTTACAGAAGAACTGAGCCCAGGGGTGGCAGGAAATGGGAGCAGCCCTACAGGACACAGGTTCAGGTGAGAGCAGCTGTGCTGTGCCAGAAGGAGCCAGGTGGTTTCTGCAGCCACTGCTGACAGCTCTGCAGGGCCAGGGCTCTGCCTCGAGTCAGCCTGAGCCAACACAGCACAAAGGGCAGGTGAAATTCCACTCCCTGGCTCATCTAACCCCCCTCTGGCAGCACCAGCAGCCAGCTGGCAGCATGGAGAGTGCCCATCAGCTCTGCTCTGGGGCTGGTTCCTTGTGAGCAGTGATAGAAACAGCATTTCCAGAAAAATTCCCTCCTGGTGTAGCCCTGAACTGTGGTGGGGCCAAGCCAGAGCCAACTGCCCAGCCACCTGCAGGCACTCAGAGATCATTATTTTATGTCTGGGAGTGATATTTTTGGGTCCAAGGTCTCTACATGACCTCCATCAGCTGCTTTTGGCTCACCCCCTCCACCCAAACCAGCAGCAGCAGCATCCTCCAGCACCTGCTCCTCCAGAACTCCAGTTCCACCTTTGGGGTTGGGTTGGAGCCTTGCAGGAGAGGCTCTGAGGACTCTTTTTTCAGCACTCTGTGGATCTGCTGGCTCCAGTCGATGATGGCTGACTCAGTGGCATGTACAAGGGATTTACTGATCAGCCCCGAGCTGCAGAAAACAGAGCACGAGGGTCACTTGGCTTTCCACTTGTCCATGAGCATTGCTCAGTTGGGTGCACCTCAATGGGCAGCTGGATTTTACAGTTACAGCCCCCAGATTCATGTTCCAAAACCACAAAACAATCACATTCATAAGGGAGACTATTTACAAGGGCAGTTAGAGAGAAGATAAGGAGGAATGGTTTTAAACTGAAAGAGAGTAGGTGTAAATTAGATATTAGGAAGGAATTGTTCCCTCTGAGAGCGGAGAGGCCCTGGCACAGGGTGCCCAGAGCAGCTGTGGCTGTCCCTGGATCCCTGGAAGTGTCCAAAGCCAAGTTGGATGGGGCTTGAAGCAACCTGAGTACGGAGTCTGGAGTTTTCCCTCAGTGATCACAGCATTCCATTGCTTCTCTGCATGCCCACATCCCCTCCCACTTCCTGAGCTTTTCCTGCTTGTATCACTGCAGCCCCCAAAGACAGAGCCCATGAACTAGAGAGAGCAAAATGCCCTTCCTTGGCAGCCTGAGGAGCTGCAGGGGACAGGGAGCAAGAAGAGTCCCCATGTCCGAGAGGGAGGATCCCCAAAAGACGCAGCACATGCAGCAGCAGAAGAAAACCCAGTGGGGAGCAAGGGCTGGTACTCACAACTTCTCATTTTTAGGATCAATGTTCTCGATTCCCTCCGAGCCAGCTGGCAGAGGCAGCAAGGTTTTGCCCTGCACTTGGCCAAGAACCTTGGAGACAGTGCTTTTGAGGCTGTGGACATGATGGATGATGTCTTGGGACACCACTCGTGGCCAGCCCTGATGGTTCTTCCTGTTTGTCAGGATGGGCACGATCACCTAGAGCAGGAGTCATGGAAGAGCAATGGAGAAGAGCTGAAGGAGGGTAGATTTAGGTTTGATTTGGGAAGAAATTGTTCCCTGTGAGGGTGGGCAGGCCCTGGCACAGGGTGCCCAGAGAAGCTGTGGCTGGAAGTGTCCAAGGTCAGGTTGGACAGGGCTTGGAGCAACCTGGGATAGTGGAAGGTCTCCCTGCCCATGGCATGGGTGGCACTGGGTGGGTTTTAAGGTCCCTTTCAACACAAAACATGCCGTGACCTGATGGTTCTATGATAAAAAGCACTGTGGATGGACTGGCCACCAGGCTCTGAAATCCTGGCCTGGACCAAGGGCTTGGAGACCCTCATTCATCCCTGTCCCAAGCAGTTCCCTGCAGGTGAGGGTGAACAGGGCTGGGCTGAGCCCAGGGGCTGTCCCTGCACAGCCACCCCTGCCAGGCAGAGGGAAGGTCCTCTGGTACCTCCTGCCACCTACAGCATAGCCACGTTCTAGGTTATTTCCCAAAGCTGCAGCCCTCTAAACATGGTTCCTGTCTATCAGTGGAAGCTCCAGGGTCTGCACTGACCCAGCAGCTGGGCTGGGCTTGCCTGGACCTGAGCTGCTTCTGGCTGGGATGGCAGCAGCATCTGTCACCTTCCTCTGGGATCACAGCCAGGCTGCCCCTGGTGATGAGCAGCCTTTATGTGGCCAGACTTGGGGGAGGATAAAGGTGTAAAACCAGCTACAAACAGACACAGGATGGAAAAGGAACGACCAGGCTGCCACTCCAGAGCACCGAAAACTCTGCACCACGACCAAAGAGGAGCAGCAGAGCAACCTGCATGTCCAGGAAGGGGAAAAACCCCCCAAGGCAGAGTTCACCTTCAACAGCTTCAGCTGCAATAGGAGCAGGCTTTGTCTCCACTACTCAAATCACATGGACTGCTAATGAGAGTAATGTCACAACCAGTCAAATCAGCTGTCTGTATCCTTTTGGATTGTTAAAATGACAACTGGGCCCCTGATGGAACTTCTTGAAGATCCCTTTGGGAAAACACCAGCCCACCTAGGCTAACTGGGCACTCCAATACAGGAACATCAGGAAAACCCCTTTGCTGGTGAGGGTGACTGAGGGCTGGCACAGGCAGCCCAGGGAGGCTGTGGAGTCTCCATCTGTAGGGATACTGAAAAGTCACCTGGACATGGTCCTGGGCAGCTGCTGTGGGTGGCCTGGCTTGAGCAGGGGCTTGGACCAGACGTGCCTAAGAGGTGCCAGGCAGCACCAATCATCCTAGAACCACAGAATGGTTTGGGTTGGAAGGAATATTAAAGTTCATCTCATCTCACCCCCTGCCATGTGCAGGGACACCTTCCACTGTCCCAGGCTGCTCCAAGCCCTGTCCAGCCTGGCCTTGGACATTTCCAAGGATGGGACAAGCACAGCTTCTCGTTCTCAGGAACACATCTCGTGATTGTGTGAGGTGGCTCATCCCCCACGGACCCCGTCACCCACATGGCTGAGGATTTAGGAGGTTTCCTCGGGCTCTACAGACCCCGGTGCCGCCTTTTCCCCGCTTACCTCCTCCACTAGCGCGGCGAAGTGCGGCAGGGGCTCTGCGGGCAGATCCCCGCACAGCAGCTCGGAGGGGCCGGCACCGGCTCCGGGCTGGCGGAGGAAGAAAAGCGCTTTGGTGGCGTTGGGGGGCGGCGGGGGCGGCCCGGGGCTCAGCCCCAGCTCCCCGGTCGGACCCCTCCAGGCGAGCAGCGCCGTCCCCGCCGTGCCCCGCACGAATCCGCGGAGCTCCGGCCCCGCTGCCCCGCCCGCCCAGCGCCGCCAGCGCTCCGGGGGCACCGCCAGCGCCCGCGCCGCTCCCCGAGCCAGCCGCTCCTCCAGGGGCTCCTCCGGGGGCTCCTCCCGGGGCTCCCCCAGCCCCTCCGGCCCCTCCGGCCCGCCATCCCCGTCGCCCTCCATCCGCCCGGCTCCGCTCAGTGTTTGCAGCAGCGGCCGCCGTTGCCCGGGGGACTCCCCGGAGCCGCTGCCGTGCCCCGTCGCGATGCGAGGGCGGTCCCAGCGCTGCCGCCTCCCTCCTGCTGCTGCTCCAGCCCGTTTCTCTCATCCCGGCAGCAGTTTCCCAGCTCGGCTCGATCCATGGGAATTTCTCCACGTCGGGCATAGGCGGCTCCTGTCCCTCACCACCCCGTGCTGTTCCCGACACCGCCGTACCTGCATCAACCACCTGAAGCTGAAACTGGCGTGCATTTCCACTCCATTAATACCCTCTGTGAGGAGCAGTTCACTGTTTTCCAGACCGAAGCTCCTTCTTTAATTCCATGAAAAGCAGCACGTGGATCCTGTGCAGTCCCAGCCACCCCAGCAGTAATCAGCTCCTCCCCCGGGCACCCCAGCCCACTCCCACCTCCACCTGTCCAGTAACATGGACATTTTGTTTTCCCCCAGATCCCTGCTATTCATAAAAGCCCCGCAGATCTTTTCTGGAGGACACAAGATGTGTCAATTCTCCAGTATCTGCTTTAGACAAGCATAACACTAAAGTGCAGCTCATCAACAAAAGATGCTTTGCTGACAGTTTGTCCCTTAATTTCCCATAAACTAAAAACGAAGTCTTGCTTGTGTGCAAGCATCACCTCCTGAGCAGAGCCTGGATGACTTCAAATTGCCTCCAAAAATGAACTCTTTAATTGAAACAGCACAGAATTCCCCTCCTACTTCCAAACACAGGCAGTGACAGCAGTGGCAAGAAGCAAAGCTGACCCACAAAAAAACTCCTCTTAACCACAGATCTCCCCTCTCTCTGCCTGCTGTGCCAGTTTTCCTGTCCCCTGCATCCAGAACTAGGATCTGCTCAAGGACATGCACAGTCATGAGGCTCCAGCACGATCCAGATCCGACGGGCAGAATCTTGGTCTTTACCTCAATGCTGAATCAGCCAGCCAAGGCTGTTCTTCAGAGAAATGCAGGTTTTTGTTTCCTCATTAGTGATCCAGACACAACACAGCTTTTTGGGAGGATGGTGAGTGGTTTATTCAGATTCTAAATAAAGAGTTTGGAAAACTGATCTTTTGAAACAAAAAACCAGCAGAGAAAACCAAAATAAAATGGGAACACCAATGTACAGATGTATTCCCAGCCCTAATTAAACCTAAAACCCTAAAATTGGGTCCCATTTTACTGTTAATTTTTTTCCTATCACCTGGATTCTCATAGCTGGTTATGCCCCCCTTCACTGAGACCAACTCACCTTCTTCCGGCAAACCCACGGCCCTTCCAGGGCCTCTCACACCTGATCTCTTGCAAAGGTCACACCTGCTGTTGTTACATTATCAATATCTTGTAGTATAAACCCCAAAATTAAAACAGTTCCAAGAGAAGAATTTTTGGTTAAAATCGAAACGCCCTATGGACTGGTGAGCCCCCAGAACAGGAGCTGCGTGGGCAGATCCTGTCTCCACGAGGACCAGTGCTGCTGAGAACCCAGTGGAGCTGCAGCCCAGGGAGATCCATGATGACCAAGCAGACCCAGATGCCCAGGCCAGCCCCTCTCCCGTGGTGCTGGGGCACCTTGCGCTCCCCAGGCCTGCGGAGAGCCAGGCTGCCCTCTCAGAGCACAGCACTCCCAGCTTTGTCCCTCTCAGTTGACTGTTTTGAGCTTCTTGTCTGGCAGTTCCTGATGGTTCTTGGCTTGTTTCCGTTTCTGGGATGCTGCTTCTGTGCTGTTCCCCCTGGTCAGCTTGTCCAGGACCAGGGCAGTCTCCTTCAGCAGCCGCAGCTCCCTCTTCTCCTTCCTCTCCTCCATCTCCACAATGTCATCTGCAAACAAAGCCTTCAGGGGTGGGATCAGCTTTGGGATGGCAGGGAAGTCACCAAAACGTACCTGAAACACAAGCACAGGAGAGAACTGTGTGAGAACTGTTTGATTTCCTTGCTTCCCCTTGCCTTTGGCACTGCCCCTTCCTGCGTGCAGCACCTGCACCCAGCAGCCCTGACCTCAAAGTTACTGATGTTTTCTCCACAGTACAAATTCTGACTGACAATGAGCTGCCCTCACTGCCACATTTGGCCAGCTTTTGTCTCCCAGGTGTCTGCTACAGAAAGCCATTGGAGCAGCTCATCAGTTGGGATGGGGATCAAGCAAAATTGGGGTTTTTGGCTGGGAGTACCAAGCACAGACTTGAGGTGACACGAGGCAAGTATGTTAAGTTATTAACAGTGTGTTAAGAGTTGGGCTTGAGGGCCATCAGCACCTGTCTCACACCACTGTGGGGACAGGATGGCACAGGGTATCTGCTGCCAGGAGTTAAAGGAGATGTTTCAGAGACTGCTCTTCAGGAGATGGAGTACTGATACAGTACAAGAGAAGCATTTAATTCATGAGCAGCCATCCCCAAAATAACATTGACACTGTCCCCAGGCCCCCAACTTACCCTCATATGGTCAAAGGCAATGCCGACCTTCTCGCTGAAGTCCTCGCTGAACAGAGGGATCTTGGCGTACCTCTGGCTGAAGTGATTGAGCATGATGAACTCTGCATTCATCTTCATCCCAGTCTGGATGGCCTGCGAGGTTGTGCTGCAAAAGGAATACGCCCTGGTCACAGCCAGGCTGGCAGGTACCGCTGCTCTGCGCCCAGGGTCACACCGCACCGAGTGATCCCCCTCTCCCTCAGGCAGCCTGCACTGGTGGCAATTCTGATTTCCACACAACCCTGAGTGCAGGAATGCAGCTGTAATTGTTGGAGCCTTGCAATTAAGAGCTCCACAACCTGCAGACAAGGCACTTGTCCCGGGGGTGCCAACAAGCCCAGCTCTTGCACTGTGACTTGCAGCAGGAGGGTCTTTCCCTTGGGCTGGTCAATTTTTAGTTACCAGTGTCTGCTTGAAAGCTTTCCCCATTTCTTTTGGGGATGTTGAGAGGAGCTGTGGTGGTTTCAGAGCTGCTGCAGTGACCAACATCCTTTAGTGTAGAAGAGCTCCATGCACACCAGAATCTTTGACAGGACACCAGCTCCAAGGACTGTGCACCTTTCCCTTCCTAACAGAGACAGACAGCAGAACACAGCCCACCTGTGGGTCTTCTCTATGGCTTCTTTTTCCATGCCATCTTCCAGTGTGGCTTCGTGGATCAGCAGGTTGGCATTTTTACCTGTGCAAACAGTAATATATTCAATCTTCAGCTGAAGGCTGACCAGCTCAACTACCCACAGGAGCCCTCCTGTCCCTCCTCAGCCTCTGACTGTGTGGCAGACACAGCACCAAAGGTTTGGGAGTGCCCACTCTGGATACTGACAGATGGACACCTTTCTCCAAAAGATTCCTCAAGCAGAGGGTTTTGTTACCTACCCATTTGCACTAAGGCCATGCAGGGCATTGTATCACCAGAATAAACGACTTTCCAGCCAGACTTGTGGATCACTGAACATGCAAAAGCATTTTTACAGTGTTGGACTTCACAGGTCTGAAACTGAACAAGGACACAAGTGTTAGACTCCAGGTCACCTCCAGCCACAGAGCCCCCAGCTCAGGAACTCACCTCAGCCAGGTCATAGCTCTCTAACAGAGAGCTCACAAACTCCTTGGCTTTGGGTCTGATGTTCTCATAGCCTTTCACAAGAGACTGAGAAGGAATCATTCTGTGAGGGAGGGAAGAAGAGATAATTAAGGGCAGGTACAAAATGAGACCTGATTTTCTCTTCAATCAGCCAATTTCTCCTGTTTCTCAGTCTCATTTCAGTACCTTGGTGACTTGTATTACCTTTTGCTTTCATTGCTGCCTCAGTATCTCATCCAGTCACTTCTACCCCACCATCAAATACCCTTTCTTCTACTTGCCCAACTCCCTTTTCCTATAGCAAAGGTAAACCTCTATAAAGCAGCACAGCTGAAAAACAAACCCTATCCTGGCCTCTGCAAACTGCATATCCTTGTTCTACAGGCAAGGAGTCAGAGTCACCTCCAACAAAGGGATGGGGGAATGGACAACAGGGGTTTGCTTTGAATAAAGACACTTGTCCACACAGAACACTCACTGGATGTCTCCAAGAATCTCCTCACAGTGGTTGTGGTACTCATGCAGCCATGGCATGATCTGTTCAGGTGCTACCAGAAACAGAGGGCTGAAAGCCTGACCAAGGGCTGCCTGTAAAAGCAAAGGTAGGGGAAAAAAATCAGTACTAGGTGTACACCAAATCAGAGAGAAGAAATGCTAAAGGCTGGTGCTTCTCCACTGCTCTGAATTCCCCTCACCCCAAGCCACGTTCAAGAGCACAGAAACTACTCACAAAAGCTCTGCGCCGCTCCATCAGGATATTCACCAGCCCCTGCAAAGGAACACAGGAGACAGCAAGGGCAGTCAGGAGTGTCTGGGGTGTCAGTGGCAACACAGCCACCACAGTGCAGCAAGCCCAGAGCCAGAACAAAGAAGGGAGAGGGGATCAGAAACACAGACAGATCCAGCAGTGCCTGGGGAAGGAACAGAATGCAGAGCAGGGCAGCCCACATTCATCAGCTGGAGCTACAGCTGAGCCCCAGGGTTCAGAGCAGAACTGCACAGAGCCCCTTCCCCTCCCCAGACCCTGGACCCACCGAGTGATGATCCGTGTGCATGTGGGACACAAACACAGCCACCAGGTTACACAGCACTTGGTCAACTTGCTCTCCATAGTGGCGGCAGAGCTGTCCAAAAGTTCCTTCTCCACAGTCCAGCAGCAGGGACCGGGTGGCACTAGTGAGAGGTGACAGAGACATTTAACAGCCACCCTGAGAGCTCTGAGCAGAGCCATGCAGGGAGCAGGATCTTTTGGGTTGGAAGGCAGAGGTCAGAGAGCACTGGGCTTTACCTGGTATTCACCAGCGTGGAACTGACATTGCGGATTTTCATTGGAATTGCAGATCCCGTTCCCAAGAACACAATTTCGGGATAAGCAGACACATTTCCTAGAGAAAAGAGACAAAGATTTGTAGGCAAATGTTCTCCACACACTGCCCAGCCAGACACCATCTAATTCACCAGCCCAGTAACTGCAGAGCCAACATGGCCAGCAGAGTAATTTCTGCCCTCTCAGCAGTAGGTTTACAAGGGAAGGCAGAACAAGCCCCACCACTTTCACAGCTTCACCTGGGCTCTGAAGCAGTGACTCACCAAGAGCTCCTGTTTTCCACCACACTGATGCAAGCTAAGCTGCTGATCTGTACCTGGTACAGCAGACAGGCTCTCCTTGCACTCCTTCACACGGGTCTGGAAGTCAGGGAGATCCAAGGCTTCACTAACAAACATGTCAGGATCACAGACAGTCACAGCATCTCTGCAAGAACATGCCACCCATCAGGATGGGGCAAGGTAGGAACTGAAACAGCCCTTTTCAGAACACAGTGTCAAATTCCTGTGACAAAACAGCCTTACACCAAGGGGATAAACACTCTTTCCATTTTGAGGGGTTGGAGAAGACACATCCACGAGTTTGGTGTGTGCCAAAAAGGCCTGGTTGGGCTGAGCCAGGCACAGAAATGATGATTCCACCGAAGTGGAGAAGCTCCTGCAATAACATTTCATCCCATCCAGAGCTGCCAGGCACTAGAGGGCACTGCAAGGCAGCACAGAAGGTCCTGGCAGAGGGGCAGCCACCTAAAAGGATCCAGGCATCACGAAAAGTGTCAGAAACCTGTGTCCTGGGCCTGCTTTAGAGCATGTGCAGCACTACAGGCCTTCAGATACCCTAACAGAGAAACTTAAACTCTTCTTGGCACCAGTGTCCTCCTGTTGTGCCCAACAAAGCCAGAAATCTGAGCCATGGTGGCTGAAATCCCCTTTCCTTCTCTCTGTGGTCCCTGGCTCTCTCACCGGGCAGCTTCACCTACTTGCCCACCAGGAGCAAAACCAGCAACTATTTAACTTTCAGCTCTAATGTCAGACTTTCCAGGTCTTCAGAAGTAAGACTCTCCCTGGGCTCCCCAAAAACTCTCCCTGCTCCCATGTGCTGTGCCACAGCCACAGCTGGGTACACAACATGAGTCAAAGCAAAGCACCACAAGGTTACAGGAGCAAGGACAGAAACAACACCCCAAAGCACTGGCCAGATGTTTTCAGTGGTTCATTCCTCCACATGCTACATCTTGTCTAAGACTTTCAGGGGCAGGGACACAGCCCTGAAAGTTCCCTCAGCACAGCCACCAGAATGGATCTGCAGGAGATCCTCCCTCAGTGCCCTCCCTCACTGAAAAGCTGCTTCAAGCCAACACCCAAACCCTGGGAAGAAAAAGATTCCACTGACCTCTGCCACTCCTGCTGCGGCCTGAGGTGGTATTTCAGGAGGCACTCCCCTCGCACGATGGGCACAGGGCACACAGCCTCTGCTTCCTGTGGGAGGAGGGTGATGTGAGACACAGCCTTTGCTGAGGGCAGCAGGCACAGGGGCAAGGTGTGGATTACCTTGCTCTGGTAGGTGGTGAGCAGAGGGAAGATCTCTGGGTGGATGAGGTTCAGCTGAGTTTGGATCTTGTAGCTGCGTGGGTTGTGCACAGCAGAGGAGTTTTCATTGAGCACCAAGTGCTGAGTGCCAGGCCCAAATCTGTAAGAGGACAACAATGCTCAACACCTTCAGCTCCACGTTACAACTGGGCACATGTGCACCTGAGCCAGCAGAGCCCTCTTTTTGGAGCTCTTTTTACTCTGTGCACCACCAGAAGAGGCTGCTGCCCACAGAGACAGGAAGCCAAGGAGGCCAGGACCACGTACCTCTCCATCCACTGCTGGTAGCGGCTGTCTCGAAGCACTGCCTCGGGGGTCATGTGGATAACCAAGGCCACATGGTGCTCAGGAACTCCCTCCTGGTACCTGGGACACATTCAAACACAAAGAACATCAGTGCTCCAGTCCATGGCCTTGGCATCCCCTCCTCTCTTACATCTGGTGCTACCAGAGCTGTCCCCTGAGGCTGGCAGAGCAGGGATTTTCAGAGCATGGCCCTGGATCACCCAAGGCACAAAGCTCAGGCTACATTTGCTGACATCTCCACTGTCCCCCGTAGGGCAGTCCCTTTTCTCCATCAGCAACAACATCTGCAGAGCCTCCAGGAGCCCAAATGCTTCTGCACAAGCCCTACAGAGTTGTTATGTGCAGTCCAGGCTCCACTGCTCCCAGGCAGACACCTGGGCACATCCCTGCTCTGGAGATCCTTGAGGGAAAATGGGCCCATGGAACTCACAGAACCCCACAGGTCCTGCCTTTCCTAAAATCCTCAACATGCACCACCAATCCCTTCTTGCACCTCAAGGCCCTTAACAGTGCCAAAGAGCCCAGGCATCAGCCATGACAAACAGCACATCTAGGCTAGAACAAGAGCAAAACTCCGCACAGGTGTCCTTCCCCAAACACTGCAGGTGCCCCAGCCCTACCTTTGGAAGGTCTCATTTTGGCAGACAGCATCCACAAAGCCCTCATGGGGACACTCCAGCACCAGGAACACTGGGCCAGGGTCAGTGGGAGTGCACAGCTCCTCAGGAATGAGCTGCAGGCAGATACACAGTGGTCACACCACAACCAGCCTGGACACACGGCCCTTCCTGCACCTCCGTGTGCAACTCCTCAGGTCAGACAGAGCCCAGCAGCCACTCCCAATGCTCAGCACACCCAACCAGGGCAGCTCTTGGGCCCTTTCTGCTCTCATTACACAGCAAAATGCAAACGTGTGTAACAGCAAATCCCAACCCCGGCCTCAGAGAAACCACAGCCTAACCCAAGGAGGGGAATTTCAGCAGTTTTAGGTACCCATGACAGATTCAGATGGTAGCAAAAGCATGTGTAAGGGAAAAAAAAAGGCTTTATAAAATTCTTGTACACAAAGATGTGCTGATCCTGTTTCCCAGGCCAGGATCTTCACTTGCAGATCACCTGGGCCATGGCCAGAGCTGGCTCTGCCTCTCACTCCAGAGTTTAAGAGAGTCAGACCCTGTACCCCAGAATTACTGAGTTTCTTTTGGTGTCAGAGGGGCAAACAGGGTAAGGAGGGAGTGCTGGCTACACAGCCATTCAATGCACAGATTTAAACAATGCAGGGATTAACTCCACTAGCTCACTCCTAGACCTGCAGCAGCTTTAGGAAGGGGAGATGAAGCAGCTCTGCTAAACAGCAAACACCCAGCCACACCCACAGAGGAGCTCACTTCCTGATCACCACCCCAACAGCTCCAGGATTGTCACACTCAGCAACAACCTGGAGCTGGAACAGTCCCAGGATGTCCTGGTAGGCAAAGCATTCTGCACAAAAGCTTGTTCCCCTGGGAGCCCAGTGAAGAAGGGAGAGTGGCAAAGCCACAACAGAAGCACAGACACATCTTACCTCTTTGCCTTCAAAAGTGATCCTCTCCCCATTCTTGAGAGCTGTAATGATGGGAAGGATGGCTGGAGTTCCCCTGA
>VZSR01003022.1:1315112-1326231 GCA_013398615.1 Brachypodius melanocephalos
GTCCATCCCACTGTCCAGTGTCCATCCCAGTGCCCGGTGTCGGTCCTGGTGTCCGTGCCGTCCCGCCCTGCTCAGGGACAGTGGCTGCAGCCCCCGGTGTCCGCAGCAGCTCCCGCTGCCCTGCCCCTCCTGCCCCGGAGAGGGAACAGAGCCAGGCTGCAGGACGAGCTCCTCCAGCTGCAGCCGGGAACCCGCAGCTCATATTTCACCCCGCCAGCAGGTCTCCCACTCGGGTGACACCAAACGCGTGTCACACGCGCTGGAGGCACGGGCTGACGGCCCCCGCCCGCCCACACAGCCTCAGCCGCGGATGCTGCAGCCGTCTCCTGCCTCGATGGCTAAATAAACTGTCTGGTGCACAGCCGGCACTGCGCTGCTCGCGGCTGCAGCGGGGCGCAAATCCAGCCGTGCACAGCCGTGCCAGAAATTCCAGGTCGTGTCAGCACCTGCTTGGATCCGGGGTGCTGCCACATCCAAACCCCGCATCCTTCCCCTCGTTAACACCCCGTGACATCCCTGGTGTCCCCATGCCGAGAGTGCAGTGACACAGGCACTGCCACACTGTCACCTCCCCTGGAGCACTGCGGCACCCACGGGCAGCAAGTGACCCCCGGGTACCAGCCCGGTCTGTGCCTGCCACCTCCGTGCCACCCACTGGTGGCCCGAAGCCATCAACACCTCCTGGGCTGCACAGCCTGGAGGGCAGAGCTGAGCCCCTCTGCTGTGCATCACACGGTTTGGATGGGATAAACTCTCCAGGTGTGGGGCTGGCAGGGAGGAGATGCCCCGTGGCTGTCAGCACACAGGACTTGCTCTGGAAGCTGCCCCTGAGCCCACCCTGCAGAGCTCCCTCTCCTCCTCACCCTGGCTGCCAGCTCTGATGCTGCAGGAAGGTCCTGCCCCACCTGAGCTCTTGTGGCAAAACTGTCCTGAAGATCTTCCTCTGCAAGGAGCTTCTGGCAAAAACTCCAATGTCCCCTGTAGGCTGAGGCAATAGATGGACTTAGAAGTCCAAGGCAGAAGATGGTTTGGAAGGAACCTGAGGGAAGTGTGAGTTGTTCCACTGCCCACCGTGGATTTTTAACTCTGAGCTCTAAGGATGGCAGCCTAAACAACAGCACAGGTGCTGTATTGGTGCAGAAAGTTATTAATACAGAAACTCATTAATACAGAAACTCTCACCTGTCCACCCCAGAAATGTCACTGTTCCCCTTTTTGTGCCTGTCCTAAACCCCTCTTGCTTCTAAAGGACACTTTGTATGGCCTGCAGCTCTGCCCTGTGCAAACACACCATAAGCAGAGCTGTCCTGGGCAGTGTCTGGGTGTGACACTGCAGAACCTTCCACGGGGACCATCATCCCTGTCCCATCGTTGCCATGAGCCCTTTGGGGGCTCCAGCTCAGGTCTCTCCTACACCAGGAGCTGCTTTGCCAAAAGGGCTTCAATTATGAGCTGCTATGTAAACAAATAAAATGGGAGCTGGGGATTTATGGAGGAGCTGGAGAAGGGCTGGTGGAGATCCCCCAGCTCCCCGTGCCTGCCTGGCCACTGCCTGCTGCACAGACCAAGGGGCCGTGTTTGTTAGTGTGAGCAGCAGGTTCGCCGGCGGGTGAATTTACAGCGAGATGGATGTAAATAAATAGAAGGAGAAGGACTTTCCCTGCCCGGGGAGTGGCATCCTGCCCGCCCACGGAGGGCTGCCCTTGGCCTAGGTGCTGGTTGGAAGAGGGATTTGATTCCAGGGACCTCCCTGCTGGTGTCAAAAAACCTACAAGATTTTTGGTTTTGCAGGGGTGAAAGCAGGGGACTGCCACCAGCGCTGTCCCCAGCACCACAGTGGCACTGGGGACACAGGTGGGTGGACATCATTCTGCTTGTTCTCAGTGAGGAGAAAGCACTGGGGATGTGCAGGGTTTTATAGGCAGGTCGTGCCGTGCCTGCTTTGGTGGTCAGCCTGCAGGAGGGGACTGCTGTGCTCAAGGTGACAGCACCCCTGGGAATGCTGGGCAGAGCTCAATAAATCCCCCAGAGCTCGGGTAGGTGGGGACAGACTGTCTCGTCCCTGAGTCCCCACTCGGGAGAGCAGGATGGAAGCAGTGCCACCTCCCCCAGCCACCTGTGTGAGACCAGCCTGTGCCACCAGCTGAGAGAGGTTGAGAGCAGAAGGCTCCAGGGAGACCTTAAAGCCCCTTCCAGGGCCTAAATGGGATCCAGCAGAGCTAGAGAGGGGCTTGGGCAAGGGTCTGGAGCAACAGGACACAGGGAATGGCTTCCCACTGCCAGAGGACAGGGATAGATGGGATATTGGGAAGGAATTCTCCCATGTGAGAGTGGGCAGGCCCTGGCACAGGGTGCCCAGAGCAGCTGTGGCTGCCCCTGGATCCCTGGCAGTGCCCAAGGCTGGGTTGGACAGGGCTTGGAACAGCCTGTGACAGTGGAAGGTGTCCCTGCCCACAGCAGAGGTGCAATGGGATGGTCTTTAGGGTCCTTTCCAACACTTCCAAACTTTCCTGTGGCTCTCTGTGCGCCCTCCTTCAGCTCCATAGCCAGCACTCCCAGTTTCATCCAAACACGAGCACTTTGCAATGCCAAGGAGACCAGTTCCTGCTCACCCAGACTGGCCTCCCTGGGCTGCAAGAAATGCCCAGCACACGCTGAGGCAACGAGTCTGGCAGGGACTGCCCCATAACTCCCACCTTGAGCTGGCATCCTGCCCCACTCCTCCCTGTCAGGGCACGACTCCCTCAGGTGCCTGTGCTCCCCTCTGCCAGTGCACAAACACTTTACTGGGGTGCAGAGAGACTGGGGGGGATGGGGTGGTGCTGCCCCCTCCTCATGCAGCCCTGGGACTCAGTGTGGGACTGGGGCAGCCCCAGCCCCGGGCTGTGCCAGCAGAGGGACAGCAGCGGCACTCGGGCAGCTCTCCCGGGAGGCCCCGTCCCCCGCCTCTGCTCCGCGGGCTGCAAGAAGTTAATTTATTTTTGGAAAAGCAGCTCGCGGAGTTTGTCTAATTCCACCCGCACCAGCTCCGTTCACTCTATTTTAAACCAGTTCTTACTGTGCTTCAAGTTTATAAAACACAATCCGTGCTCCCTGGTCAAAGCAGCCCTAACCCGCGGAGCAGGCGAGGAGTGGCAGAGCAGCATCTCCCCCCGGACGCTCTAGCCTGGCTGAAAAGCCCAAAGGTAATTAACTAATTAATGCTTCCTACTTCGTGTCCTTCTGTCCTCTGGCCGCGTTGGTGACGGTGACACACGGCACGGGTGTGTGGTGACAGAGCTAGGGGGACCAGCACAGCCGGGCATCGCCGCCGCCTGCTGCTGCTGCCGCTGCCGGGGTTTTGTGGGATCTCGGCGGCCCCCGGCAGGTGCTGGATTACAGAGGGATCTCTGATGAGCCTGACACCCCTCCAGGAGCGGGCACAAGGTGCCTTTGGCGCTCAGGAGCCGGCCCTGCCCCAGGCTGGCAGGGAGAGGTGCTGCGGGGGCAGCTGGTGGCAGTGCACAGGGACGATGGTGCTGATGGGCCGCTCAGCTCCCTAAAGCTTCTCGCTGTGCTGCAGCCATTTGGGAGCTGCTCTGGTGGTTCCTCTGGTGCCCCCAGCCCAGCTGACACGGTGGGTCCCCCCTCAGCTGCTCAGCTGTGTGGTGGCACCCTGCTTTTCCTCCTTGGTGTGCTTTACCATGAGCGTGTCACGGCTGCCTAAACTGCGGAGGGTCACTCTGGTTTGCACCAAATTCTCAGCGTTTAATGCAACTTCTCGGTGACTCACAACCCACAAAAAACCGCTCAGAAAGAGCTCCCGGCGTCTCTCACATGCAGAAATCCGGGGCATTTACGGACCGCTTTGTTTCTATTACACGAATACTTTGCGAAACGCCGCTGCCACTCAGAAGGCGCTGATGTCATTTACTGAGCGCTGGAGCGCTCGGGGGAGGTTTTGTCAGCCTCGTGCTGGGCTCTGCCATGTCTCGGGGTTAAAGCTTTCGAAAGCACCGCCTCGGCAGCCGCAGCCGGGACATTTCCAGCACCGAGGGGTCGGGAAGGGCGGCAGCGCTGTGCCGGCTCCGTTCCCCCCGGTGCAGCCTCTGAGCATCCTCTCTCCTCATCCGAGCGGCCCTCGGGGCACGCACAAGTGTTTTGGGAAAAGGGGAGGGCTCAGGGTTCAGAGCTACAACCGCTGCCTCACTGATCCTATTTACGGATCCTGTCCGTATCCTGCTTTTTTCTTGTTGCCTCTCCTCATTTCAGCTCTGAGTGGGGCGAGGGGGAAACACCCCAAAACGCAGCAGAATGAAGGTGCCTTTTTTAGGATCGCACGAGCCAATCTCTCCTGTCAATGCCACCTGTCAGATGGCCCCAGGGACAGCAGCAGGCGGTGACCCCAGGTCCCCCTGTCTAATGCTGCTCTCTCTGGTGCTGCCCGTGTATTCTGGTGGTCCAGCTTGGAGGGAAAGGGAAATGTTGTGTGGAGTGTTCAGGCTAAAAATAGTTTCCCTCTCGTGCTCCATCTGAATGGGCAGCCACATATGACTGTACATGGATTTGTCTCATAGTCCCGTTTCAGTGTAAGAGACAAAATATCTTAGTTATGGCTTTGTTCTTCAGCTAACAATGGGTAGCTAAAAATATCCGACTTTGTTCCACTCAATAAAGTTCTCTCAAGGGGAGACACTAACGCTACATTTTCGCCAGATCCATGCAAAACGCAGCCAAAGAAAATGCGCATTTTTTGCCAACAGCTTTTCATAAAACATGTAACCAGCAGAAACCTCCGTGCTGTGCCGTCTGCTGTGCAGCATCCCGGGACTCCTGGCTGCCTCGCTGCCCGGGAGCATCCCAGGGAGGGCGAGGCACACGGGGCTTCCTCCCACCCTCATCCTGCTCTGGGCACGCTCCAGCTGCTCCCCGGCTGCCGGAGGGTTTGGGTTGGGGCACGGGGTGAGGTGCTGCTGCCTCTCGTGCCTGGCAGAGGGCGATTGCCGTGCTGCTGCCAGGGCTGGCTGCTTGGTGGTCGCTGTGGTCTCGCTCCAATTCCCTTATTTCCCGTCTGGTGGCAGCCAGGGCTGGAGGCTGGCCAGGCCGGCCCCGTCCCGCTGTGCAGGCGCAGGGCTGGTGTTTGTGAGGAGCCTGACAGCCAAGAGGAAACCGGCACAGACCTCACCGAGCTGGCACGGGCGCTGTGGGGAGGATGGAGATGGGCTCTCCTGTGCTCATCCCCGTCCCCACAGAGAATCTCGCCCTCCCCACTGCTCTGCCCCAATCCCTGGTGCCTTTTTTTCCAAAAAAAAGCTGAGACCTGCTCCCAGAAAGGCTCAGAGAGGCAGGAGAACCATCCCATGTGTGGAGGCCAGTCTGCTCCGTGGGTGACAGTCCCCCCTGGGCAGAGCAGAGCTGGGTGACCCAGCTGGGAGCCCCTCTTTGCATGTCAGGGCTGGTCTGGATGAGAGAGCAGGCACACAGTTTGCATCAGGCACTTTGCTCTCCTGATCTGGATCAGCTGGAGCTCCATTTGGTTTGGGCTGCCCAGCAGGTGCTGGCTGAGTGGGATCAAGTCTTGTTTCACTTGTGCCCTGCATTGGGAAAAGTTGTTGGGCTTCTCCTTCCTTCCATGGTACTGGAATTTTCCAGGTTTTTTGCCTCTCAATCACTTCTGTAGCTCTTCCCCGAACCCATTCCCTTTTTCCAGCATCCCTTCTGTTGTGTAGCCAATGATTTCCTTCATTGTGATTTCTCTTTTTGTGCTGTATTTTCCCTCCAAGCCCGTACCAGGCTCAGAGCTCCAACCCCATCACTTTTCACTGTGTGCCTTCCTCCAGCTTTGTTCCCTTGCTGCTCTTCTCCAGGGTCACTCCATTTTTTTTCTGGACATTCCAGAGGAGCAGGGGAGGTTTGGGTGGGTGTTGTGGCAGAAGCAGTGTCCTTTGCCAGGCTGGTGGAGTTGGTTTGGTGCTGGTGAGCAGCTGAGGGTGCAGATGGAGGAGGGACACAGGGCAGGGGATGTTGTGTGGCTCTCCCACCCCTCATGGCTGCATCAATACCCCCTCTACCTGGTGACTATCCCATCCCTGGTGTGCAGGACCTGTCTGTGCTGGAAAGGCCGAGCTCCAAAGATGAGATGCCCACCCCAAGCCTGTTTTTTGGGAACAAGACACGGCCCAATGTGATTCATGCAGTGTTTGCTGCCGCAGCATTCCCGGAATGTACCTGCTTTATTTCTTGGCCTCCTTGCCTGTTCCTGGAGAGGAGCTCATCTCCTGCACTGGGGTTTGGATGACAGAGAATCAGCCCTGCTGAGAGGCTCAGGGGTGCCTTGAACCACAACAAAGCCCGCGAGCTGGAGGGCAGGGACCTGCTGGGATGTTGTTCTGCCAGATGTGACACATTTGTGGCAGGGCTATTGTCACCTCCCCACTTCTGAGCCCCCAGCAGGCTGGTTCTGAATATTCTCCATCAAGGCCTGGCTGTTGGGCACAGTCAGTCTGCAGGTGTCCCCTGCTCTGGGGGACATCCCTCTGTGCACGGTGGGGACATCACTTGTGAGAAGTGAAAAAGGATTTTCACAGCGTTGCAGTAAGTTTACACAGACAGAGGTTTGAAACAGAGTTGAATTTTAGGCCTTGAAATATTTGGAGCATAGAAAGTTTCTGAGCTGCAAAAAATACAAAACAAGCAACTCTTGTGTGCTGCAAGGTGTATGTGCAGTGTTTATTGACTGGCTGTGCTGCTCCCATACTGCATTAAAGTGTAAGGAGCAAACTTGCAACTTCCTTGCATTTGTGGAAGCCAAATTGCTGCTGAGGCAGGGCAAAGATCAGGAAACAGGGCTGAGCACCTCATCACAGGAGCTGGTTTTGAGACAGGGACTTGCTGAAATGCCCAGGATGAAGGGCTGGTGAGAGCAGGGGGACCCCGCCGGGTGCCTGTGCGTGCTGCTCCCTGTCTGCACGGCAGGCTGGCCGCTAAACCCCGCACCAGGGGAGCAGGGCTGTCACAGCAGCTCGTTCTGCAGGGCTCTGACACGGCCCAGCCAGCTGCTGGACGGGGCAGAGGGAGTTTGTTTAACTACCAGCAGAGGCACACACCGCCTCGGGTCCGACAGCTCATTCGCACCGCGAGTAACAATAACATGCCTTTGCTGTTGACGGAGGGTTGGGATGCCGTGTGGGATTTGCTCCCAGCTCAGGAAATGTTCCTGGGAAAGTCTTTTTTTCCCCTCCCAGCGTTAGCAGGAGAGGCGTGAGTCCTTTCTGCAGCGGGACGATGAACAGCAGCTCCCCAGAGATGCGGCAAATGCCGCCGAGCGGCCCCGCACGGCTGCGGGCTCCAGCTCAAAGCATCCCTCTGCTTTCTGTCCCTGGAAGGCTCGCAGGGCCCTATTCCCGCCCCACAAACAGCACGTAGGCATCGCCACGGTGGCTGTCATTGCCCTCCCGAGGAGCTGTCCCAGCACTCAGCGCTCAGCCCTGGCCCTGGAGCTGGTGCCTGCCCGGGGATCGCCCCTCGCTGCATCCCTGGACAACACGGGCTGCTCCTTTCTGCATCCCTGTGCCACAGGGCTCTTCTCTTCTCTTCTCTTCTCTTCTCTTCTCTTCTCTTCTCTTCTCTTCTCTTCTCTTCTCTTCTCTTCTCTTCTCTTCTCTTCTCTTCTCTTCTCTTCTCTTCTCTTCTCTTCTCTTCTCTTCTCTTCTCTTCTCTTCTCTTCTCTTCTCTTCTCTTCTCTTCTCTTCTCTTCTCTTCTCTTCTCTTCTCTCTCTTCTCTTCATCCCTGTGCCACAGGGCTTTCTCCTTTCTGCATCCTTGTGCCACAGGGGCTTGGACCAGAAGGAAACTAATATATATATCTTAAGAAGCAGTGCTAGCATTGGTTTCCTCCTGAGAAAACCCTGTTACTCCAGACCCTGCTCCAGGTCTTCAGGGCTGTGGAGAACAGCAGAGGCTGAGGGTTGGGGAGCAGTGGGGGCCTCAGAGCTGCCTGAGGATGTGTCTGGTAACTGCTGTGCCCCACCTGAGACACCCACAGCAGTCTGGACACAGATAAGGCATCGCTGAGCTCCTGAGTCCAAGCTCTGCCTCAGCTGGGCTGAGCACAGGGAGAGGAGAGGTCCTGGGCACAGCATTGCCAGGGCACCCAGGAAAAGGGACAGGGCTGCCATTTGGGACCATGGCACATGGTGTCCTTGTAGGGGAGGTGTGCTTGGCTCAGCCCTGGGTGTGGGAGGTGACCTGCTGCTGCTGCTGGAGCACAAGGGACTGATGGAGTGCTCTGAGGAGTGGAGCTCAGAGCAGTTAACCCCTAGCACACAGGGGAAACAGATAAGGGATGTCTGAGCCCGGAGTGGGAGGCAGCAGCTCCTTGGAGGAGCATGGGATGTGCCAAGAGCCCTGGTTTTGTGCTCTGTAGCTGTACAACAGTCCTGACACCAAGCCCGTGCTGCCTCTTCCCCGGGGGATTGTGCCCAGTGCAGGGCTCAGTGGGACCTGCTCCCCTGTGCATGCCCTGCCCGCCCAGCTCCATTTGTCACCAAGAAATTTAACTTTCTGAAGCCTGCGAGCTCGCTAAGAATAAACTTAATAAATTAGCGAGCATATTTAAAGTGCAGCGCCGCTCGCTGATCTGGCATTTTAATCTGCTCGTGAAACTATCCAGAGTGTTTGCTCAGCGTGTGGCCAAGTCCTGAAATATTTGCATGCTGCTATTGTCAGTACATCTCCTGACCCTTTGCAAAAGGGTGGCAGGAGGAGTGAATTTATAAGAATCTTCCACTGGCCAAGGTAGCGGGGCCGTTCCTGCTCGCACACTCCTGGAGTTATCTCCCTGAGATCATCCTCGCCTGCTCTTCCAACCCGGTGCATGAGATACTTTTAAACAATGCAGCTGTGCTTTATGCTCTCCAGGGCTCCATATCCTCTCCAGTGACACACATTCCTTGCAGGTCAGCTGTAAAACATGCTGGATGTTGGCACCCGGGCAGCCCGAGCCAGCCCCAGCCACTCTTTCCGGCATCCCAGAGCCTGCAGCCAGGTGGGCAGGAGGAATAGGAGCCTTGTGTCAGCCAGGTGAGGGTCAGAGCTGTGTGCAGGGCTCCAGGAGCTGCTTGTCCTCCTCCAGCCTTCACCACGGGGTGGCTTTTCTGCAAATCAGCTCCTTCAGCACTCAGGAGTGTGTGCAGAGCCCTGATGGACTGGAGCAGGAAGCCCTTGGCTCTCTGTGGCCATGGCTGGGCTTCTTTCTGTGGCCATGGCCATGATCTGCTGGCACAATGTGGCTCTGCAGTCCTCACACACCTCCTGGGGCTGCCTTCACCATTAATGCCTTGGGAAGGCTGAGCTGGAACAGGGACTGGACAGAGCTGGAGAATAAAGTAGAGATTTATTGAAAGGCCTTTAAGGACACACCTTGGGCAGGACAAGAACCTGGCCAGGGCTGCACCCAAGGTGGACCCAAAATGGGCACAAAATGGACCCAAAATGGACCCCAAATGGTCACAAAATGGACAAACGGTCACAAGGTCTCGCACTTTGATCAGTTTTGGCTCATTTGCATATTGGGGTTTAATTGTTCTCTATAATCCAATTCCCAGCTTTTCCTCAGTCTCCCAAGCTCCTCGTGCCCAGTGAGCACCAGAGCCAGGTGCTGGGCACACCCAGGCACTCAGCTGCAGGGCACTGGCATTTCCCTGCTGCCCTGGCAATGTTCACCTGTGAGGAGGTACAGCTCTGGCAGCCCTGCTGGGGTCCCACAGCCCCCCCTCCCCGGGACAGAGCACCCCAAGGTGCCTCTGTGGCTGATAATCTGTCCCTGGATGTGTGGCTGCATTAATTGCCCGTGCACATTGACCCAGCCCACTCTGCAGCAGCCATCTGGCCTCTCCATTTGTTTTCTCACCACCTTAGTGCCAGCACAGATGATTTAATATCTTTCCAGATCATTGATAAGGCAGTTGAATAGCCCAGGGCCCAGCCCTGAGCCCTGGGGAGCTCTGTTTGCCCCCCCGGATGTGGATTTCCCACTGACAATTGCAGCTGGGACACCCCACAGCCAGCTTTTAATCTATTAAATATGGCCTGTGTTGATTGGGTATTGTTTTCTTCACCAAAATGTAACATCACCACCAGGCAATTCCCCTGCAGGAGTCTGAGGGTGTTATAACACCAATATTATTTGATCAATCAAAATCGTGATTTCAGGAAGAAGGTGAGCCTTAGTTTGGCATGTCCTGTTTTCTGTAGGTCTGGGTCAGTTGGCTTTCAGCACATTTCTCCCACCTAAATTTGTCTGTCCTTTGGAGGTACCCAGCCCCTCCAGCTCCCGATTCAGCCAAATAAATCCTGGTGAACAGATTTCTTCTGTAGCTGCTGCCTGCTCTGGTGCATCCATCCCAAGCCTAACACAGCCCAGAGCCTCCCCAGAGCCAGAATTATTCCCTTTACACTGTCAGAAGTTGCTCCTTCCACACTTTGTCCTCAGCTCTTGGCTTTCCTTATCAGCTTTCCACACCTTCTCACTTCTCATTCATTATTATCAGTCTCCACTTTCTTAAGTTATATACGATTTTCTTATTTTTCACTGTTGTCTTCACTTCCCTCACGAGCCAGAGTTGTCTATTTTTTTTTGTTTCAACCAACGTTGCCTTCTTTCTCAATTGTGGGATTGTGGTTTTGGGGCAGCGTGTAAAATGTTTTTCAACAATTCCCACTTAGCATTCACGTTTTTCTGATTAAATTCCTTCTCCCATTTGATTTGGTTCATAATTGTTTCCAGCTCTGTGAAACTGAATCCTTTCAGCATTAAGTGGATGTATTTTCAGAACAGGGCTTCACTTTAAATATTCGCTTTATTGTCATTTTGCTTTTGGGTTAAATAAACTAAAGCACTCTTAGAGGCTTTTGGCGTGCACTTTAGGGTCGCAGAACTGGGAAATGGAAATTGTTCCTGAGAAACGTTGTTTTCATGAAATGCTTTTTGTCAACATATATATTGATTTGAATAAACCGAGGCTTGTCTGAAATTCGTCAGCTTTCAATGGCATCATCCCTCCTTTGGCAACTGAAAATCGAGGCATCAGGTCCAAAATTTTCTTTTCTTTTTCTTTTTTTCTTTTTTTTTTTTTTTTTT
>VZSR01003022.1:1336074-1378671 GCA_013398615.1 Brachypodius melanocephalos
CCCGTGTTCCCTGTGTTCCCCTCTCACTCAGCAGCCAAAGGCAGCTCCCTGGAATCTCTGCAGATGTGCTCCCCAAACCAGCTTTAGATCAGGACACATTTCCACTCTAACCTATCCATTACTGGACCCCTCCTGCCCTGTGAGCCCCCAGCCCAGGATGGATCATCATCATCAAGCAGTTTTGTTTTCTGGTGTGCTCCCATGCTGTGTCACTGATGGTTGGGTTTTCCAGGGGAACAGCAGCACACGGAGACAAAGAGCAGATCTTTTTGCTTCCTGGCCTGAGCTTGTAGGATCCAAACTCTCAGTGCCTGGGGGAGGTGGTGAGGTGCCCTCTTCCCACCATGGGCATCTTTTGCCCACCTCCTCCTCCTCCTCCTGGGACAGCCCAATTTTCGGGAAAGATCTGGGCAGGGAAACCTGAGCAGAGCAGAGCTGAGATTTCCCACCCTGTCCCTTGAAGAGGTGCCTTTTCCTGCTGATGTCTGGGAGGGGAAGGGAAGCAGAATGGATCTTCACAGGGTGGGTCCGAGGGTGGAGAACACCGTGTCAGCTCTGCTCCACCCCCAGGCTGCACTCAGCCACCGGCAGCCGGGTCCTGCTGCCACCCCCAGGGCAGGGAAGTGCCACCTCCCCTCCTGCACAGGTCTGGCTGGCCAGGAGAGGAAGGAGGGCTCTTCCCACCCTGCCATGGTGGTGATGGAGGGGTGGCTGGTGCCCAGCACAGAGCCTCCTGTGCTCTGGGAAGCTCTGCTGCCTCTCCTGGTCCTGACCCTCGCAAAGGCTTGTCTGAGGGTCTGCCCGTGGCACAGGTTTGGTTTATCTGTCTGCCCTGAGGAGAACAGTCTGGTCAGATCAGCGCTTTGTGCTTGCTGCTCTGCCTGGTACGAGAGCTCTGGGGGTGGTAAAGTGTCCTTCTTGTGCTGGGGACACTTTCCATGAAGCAGCAGCGTGAGGTGGTCCTGCCTGTGGGTGCTGTGGACCCTGCATGGTGGCAAGGGATGGGTGCAGAGAGCCCTTGAAGCTCTGTAATGTCTTGGGACCCTCTTCCTCCTCACCCTGAGCTGGCTCAGCAGCTCTTGCAGGGCCAGGAGGGGGTGAGGAGTGCCTGCTGCCCACAGGAAGGTCAGACAGGCTTTTCATGACAGGACTCCACAGCCAAAGTGGTTCATGCACGTCCCCCTCCCTCCCCAGGAAAGGTGAACAAATGTGGACACGACTGTCACTATGAGTGGCTCTGGCTCATGAGTCTGAGTGAATCCAGGAGGGAATGGGGCAGTTTCCTGCTCTCTGCCACCCCTGGCACATCTCTGCAGTGCGTGCCAGGGCTGCCATCCCTCACGAGCAGCACAGACGTGTCCAGGAGCCTTCCAGCCCCCGAGTTAATCCCCTGAGAGTCTGACACTGAGCACGGGGTGTGCTCCAGATGGAAACCCTGCTCAGTCCTGGCTGACAGAGCATCACCCCACAGCAGCTCCCACACCTGCTGACGGGCCAGGGCGTGTAAGGGGATCCAGGGCACATCCATAAATCCCACGTCCCTGCTGGATTGAGTAGGTGTGAGAAAGGTTCACCCACGTGCTCAGCTCCATGCCCAGCTCATGGGGATGAAGTGACACCTCTCCCAAAGCAGACCCAGCTCCTTGGAGAGCAGACATGGCTGTTTATTGCCTTGTACCTTGAGTGTGACATTTGGACACTGCCAGCCCTCGCCCCAGAGCAGCACCTTGGCTCCATTGTATGGATTCACTTTATGACTCACCCTGCAACTTGATGCATTGTGTCCAGATAAAAGATACTTTATCCCTATGATAAAAACGGACAAAGATGATGTCAAAATGAAAGAATGTTTTCTCATCCGAATAAAAGTCGGAGCTGCCGTTCTTTGGGGTTATTTTGCTTGAAAACCTCCAGAGAAAGCAAGAGTTTGAGTTTTTACCATTTATAGTTAGTTTCAGAAAATTCAGCATGCAAAGTTTGCTATCTGCCTTCCTCCCCTGGTTTGGAGAGGAGTGTCCCTGTGCTGGTTGCCTGGGACCCTGCTCTTACCGCTGGGGGTGTGGGGGAATGTGATGGATGGATGGAGCCAGCCCCCAGGGACACTCCTTGGGCAGGGAGGGGCTGCTCTGTGCTCACAGCCTCCTGCCAGCACACCTGTCCCACCTGTGGGCACCTGAGGGACCAGCAGCCACAGTCTCCAAGGGTTCATCCCACTACTGAGGGGCTGTCCCTGCCCATGCCACCACCACCAGTGGGGTATTCCTGCACTGGGATCATGGCCAAGCACCAGGGCAGCGGTCTGAGGGACAGGGAGGGCCCAAGCCCTGGGGGAGCTGTGTCTTCCTGGCTCTGTTTCATTGAGCAGGGGTTTAATTTTAGCAAACAATGCCAATTAGAGAGGGATTGTTCGATGGCTGTGTCTCGGTGGAGAGCAAGAGCTGCTGGCAGGGCTCTGAAGGACCCCATGTGTGGAGGGACCCTCCTGGGACAGGGGAGGGGACAGCTGAGCTCTGCTCTGTGGCTGCTGCAGCTTCTGAAGCTGCAGGAACAGGCATGGTGACCTCAGAGCAGAAGGAGCAGCAGAAGTCCTCTGGGGACACTCAGCCTAGAATTCACAGAATCACAGAATCACCAGGTTGGCAGAGACCTCCAAGATCATCGAGTCCAACCCAGCCCCAACACCTCAACTAAACCATGGCACCAGTGCCACATCCAGGCTTTGTTTAAACACATCCAGGGATGGTGACTCCACCACCTCCCCGGGCAGACCATTCCAGTACTTTATTATTCTTTCTGTGGAAAGCTTTTTCCCGATATCCAACCTGTGTTTCCCTTGGTGCAGCTCGAGGCTGTGTCCTTTGGTTCTGTCAGTGCTGCCTGGAGAAAGAACCCAACCCCACCTGAGCACAGGCACCTTTAGGGATTGTAAAGAGTGATCAGGGCACCCCTGAGTCTCCTTTTCTCCTGGATAAACACCCCCAGCTCCCTCAGTTGTTTCTCACAGGGTTTGTGCTCCAAGCCCCTCTCCAGCCTCGCTGCCCTGTCCCTAGAAGCTGCAGTGCCTTCACTCCCAGGTCTCTAAAGAGCCTGTTCCACCCACGTTTGCTGCAGCTGGGGAGGGTTTTGGTGTGGCTGAAAGGCCAGAGGGGGGTGAGCAGATCCCTCTGCTCTGGAGAGGGGCACTGCAGCAGCAGGACTGGCAAAGTGCAGAAGAAACAAGCACGAGTAGGAACCATGTACGGGATCACTCTTTGTCAGTTCTCATTCCAGAGGTGAATCGATGCCATTGCTGCAGTTAAAGTGTTCTTATAAATACAATTAAACATTTTCTGGAGAAGGATCACGGATCACCCACACCCTGAGTGAATGCAACCATTAGACTGTGCCAAGGGGAAATGCTCCAAGGGAGCCTCAGGGTGAAAGCTCCAATTTTGGGGTACCCACAGTTTGTTGCCTGTCTCTGTCTGCAAAGACAAAGTTAAAAAATCAACAAATTTGTGACCTTCAGCCTGAATGTGTCCTTCAGAGAGCACCCTGGACACAGTGTGGAGATAAAGGTGGTAGGACTGATGCTACTGAGAAGCCCTCAGAGAAGGTTTTTGAATGTTTTCTGAACGTGCCAGGACACTGGGCCCATCCTGAGGGCAAGCAGACAGTCACTCCTGGTGGCCAAAGGAATTTAAACCCCACTGCTCACTGTGAGTGGTGATCTGTGCCCAGCCTGCAGTTAATGAAACAACTTGTAAAAAAAGGTGAAGAGAGACCACAAGAGGGAAAGGAACAGAATCACAGAGATGTTGAACTGCCTCGTTTTGGAAATGAAAGAGCCTGTTGGCAATGGCAGAGCTTGACATGCTGAGCTGGAATCGCAGCCCAGGGAAAAAGGGAATGGATTAAACAGAACAAGAACTGAGGGACTCTAAATGCTGTCTTCAACATCTCAGTAGGGGCCTCATAAATCCAGACAATTATGAGATGCACTTAGAGAAGCCCAACACTATTCTGTTGGGGCAGGAGGGTGACTCTTTGGGAACAGAGAGTTTCCAAGGAGCTCTGGCATGAGGACAGAGCAATGTGACCTGGGTGACTCCTCAGTACCTGGAAGGGCAAGGCTGGATGAATGGATGGGGCTGGAAACACCACGTCCGTTAACTCCTGCAGCACAGGACAAGACGAATGTTCCTTGGCTTCAGCCTCTTTCCTTTTTTGGATGCTCTGACTCCCGAGTAGCCAGTCCTGGAGTCCCTGCTGGGTGTTGAGGTGAGAGGAGGCTCAGGGCCCTGCAGGCAGCTGAGCTCATGCTCTTGGTGCTGGCTGATTTTCCACCCCACTGCACGGGCTCTGCAGCGCCTGCCTGCCTTGCCCCATTGTGCAAAAACAAATAGAAACGCATTTTAACACCCATTTCTGTGTGCTTTTCCCCCCAGCCTGCAGCACAAAGAGCCCTTGCAGTGTGTCAGAGCACTGATGTGAGATGTGGCAGGGGTTCATCATGAAGGGCTGGTGGGGCAGGGAGGGTTTTCCTGTGTGTGGTGGCCCCAGGACAGCGTGGGACACCAGTGCTCGGGGGGTCTGACCCCACACCTGCCCCAGAGAGGGGGGCACAGCCTCGGTGCAGGTGTGGGGCTGCCCCTGCCCCACCCCAGGAGTGCTGTGCTTTGTCCCCACGTCCCCTCCCAGCCTCGTCCAGCAGAAAGGCGGCACTGCCCATGGTGTCTGCTCACCTGGAGGGGGGATTGGCATTTCTCACAGCTCGGCAGCCTCACTGCCCCAGGGATGTGGGCAGGGGAGGAAGGCTGGGCTGGGAGGGAGGCTCTGGACAGCGAGGTGCTCAGGCTGGCATCATGGGAAGCTCTGTTTTGGGGGTGCATGGGGTGGGCAGTCAGTGGACAGCACCATGGCTCCCAGTGACACCAAAGGGGGGTGAGCTGTGCCCTTTGTCGGGTCCTGCAGCGTCACTGGGTGAAATGGGCAGAGCAAACCTGGAGAGGGCTGGCAGAGCAGGGACTGCTCATCCCCAGGCTCCACACAGAGCCCAAACCCTGCCCTGCAGCACTGACAGCACCCACAGCTGGCACAGCACAGACCCTGGGAGTGAGGATGGCTTTGCCACCTCCTCCTGCCTCTGTGAGCTCAGTTTATGGCATCTCCTTCACTGATCAACCCCCCAGTGAGGGCCAGACCCTGCCCTGGCTGCCAGGAGGAGCTCAGCTCTGGGATGCCCTAGATATGTGTGAATGTCCAGAGGTTCCCCATTCCCAGCCTCGTCGTGCAGGAGCAGAGGATAAAGAGAAAGCTCAGTGGGCACTGGCTGGGAGCAGAGCATCTCCCTGCCTCCCTTCTGGGGAAGGTGAATGAGCCAGCCACAGCAGAGGCCATTCATAACGTGGATTTGGGACCTCAGGGGGTCACAGTGCCCTGTCTGACCCCAGGCCAGGCTGGGCATGGTGGCAGGGACAGCCCCTTGGCCAGGAGCTGCTGGGAGGGACAGGCTGTGTCTGTGCACGTGCCTTGCTCACACCCCTGCTCCAAGAGCAAACCCAGAGGTATTTTATCCTCTGTACATTTGTTTAAGGAAGTTTAAAAGCAAATTTGGCCCCTGCCTTTGTAATCCTCGCTCCTATAAATTCAAACACCTTGGACAGAGCATGTCTGTGCAGTCTTACATGTGACATTTAGCTAAAACCACTTACAAACAACTTGCATTACAAGTTTATTCATTCCCCACAGAATGTTGGCTCCGCCGAGCGTCTCACGAGCCATCTGCTGTGGGCGAGCTGCTTATCTTTGCTATCAGAGCCCTCTTCTAAATATTATGACCAAACAGAACTCCAAGAACAACATCCATCCCGCTGCACTGCAAATGCGCAGAGCTGATAAACTGTTTATACATTTACCAGCTAAATAAGTTGGGTTTATCTGCAAGGCTTTGCAGGAGAAAGCCTCTTGGGGTGCTCTGGAGGAATGTGTTTTACAGGTGGTGCTGTGAGGTGGGGAGGGCATCAGGGCTGCCACCCCTGCCTGAGCCAGCCCGAGGATGCCCATGGTGACACAGGGATGGGGGCCCCCCCAAAAATGAGCCCAGAGCCTGCTGAGTTGTGGTGCAGCAGTGGTTGAGCATCGGCTCCTTGCCCAAACACAGGGCAGAGCCACCCGCCCCGTGCCCAGCAGCGGGGTGAGAGCTCCCAGCCCTGATTCCTGGGATGTCAGAGTCTCCCTGCTGCTCCTGTGGCTCTCCCGCCCACATCTGGCCCCTGCAGCTCCAGGCTGGCTTGGCCTGTCCTGCTGGGTCACCTCCCCAGTTTGGGAGGAGCTGTGTCACCTCCCTGCCCGGGACAGCAGCAGGGCCAGCTCACCCTGGCGCCTGGGACAGCGCCCGGAGTCCTGCCCCCAGTGCCCCAGCATAAATTATCTAAAGCCCTGTGAAACGCACCCAAAGTGTCCCAGCCCAAATTGGGTATCCCAGGCTGTGTTTATCCTTCCACACTGGGTCCTGCTCGTTGCCTTTTGGTGTCAAGGAACCTCGGGCCAAGGCCACGGGCAGGGGTCAGTGTGGGTTGGCACAGCAGCCCCCGGCTGTCCCAGCACATGGAGAGCATTTCTTTTCCCTGGGGGACTTCAGATTTAAGGACATTTTGTCTGCTGGCTGCCAGCAGGCACATCCCACAGCTCGGGCGGGTTCCTGCTGGCCCCAGCTGCCCTCTGCAGGGCCAGCCCAGCAGGGTGGGACAGGGACAGCCGGGCTGGGCACAGCTCCTGTGGTGACCCCAGGAGCTGGGAGCAGTGAAAAGAGGGTCTGTGGCACTGCACACCGGCAGATGTGTCCACTGCCAGCTGCTGTGGGCCATTTTAGGAGCATGGGGAGGGAGGAAGTGTGGCTGGGGTGAGGAGCTGGTGGCCTCAATAAACCCCAGGGCAAAGGCTGGAAGGAGGAAGAGGAGCAGGAATGGGGAGCTGGGATTTTATCAGGGATCCTGGAGCAGAGCAGGTGACTCTGAGGCAGAGCAGGGCTATGGATGTGTCAGTGCTCAGCCAGGGTGCCAGTGCAGCTCTGCTGAGTGTTCCTTTTCCAAAAGGAGTGTTCCTTTTGCTAATGCTTGCAGAGGGTCAAAACCCCTGCAGAGGAGGAGACAGGGCAGCTGTAGGGAGCCAAACCGGGTCCCATGGCTCATCCAGAGGAGATTCATCATCCAGCAGCTGAAAATTGTCCTTCAGGTGGATGCAGGGCTGCAGGTGGTGCCAGCCAGAGGGAACAGGGTGAGGAGATGGAGTGAATGCCAAGTGTGTGTGGAGAAAGGACTGGTGCATGGATGGGGATCAGATCACTGAAGGGCAGCTGTGCTTTCTGGAATGTCCCTGGAGGGGGAATGCCAGTCCCTGACCCCAGCCAGGGCTCCTCAGCGTGTCTCCAGTCAGGAGCAAACTCACATGTTGACCTCAAGACTGAAGAAACTGCCTGGATTTGGGAGATCCAGAGGAGCCCTGGGATGTGCCTGTGCAATGGGTCACAGGGAGGGCAGAGCCTGCCCCAGTGCCCCAGCAGACACACGTGCAGGGGACATGAGCAGCCCTGGCAGCCCCAGAGGGCAGCAGGGCCATGGCTGCAGCAGTGACAGGACCTCCTTGGCCTTGGTGTGCTCTGGTGGAGCTCAGTGTCTCTTCAAGGTGGCCCATCCCGTCCAGCTCCAGTGCCCTGTGTCCGTGTGGCACTGAGCAGTGAGATGTGGAACAGCAGAGGGGATGGGGAACCCTTTGCTCACCTCAATCACCCTATTTATGTTTTGAAAAACTCCTCATGGTGTTATCCAGTGTCTCCAAGCTGTATTTAAGGCCAGTGAGGACTCCAGCCAGGCTGGGTGGGTGGATCAGTCAAAGCTGGGGGCTGCTCAGGTGACAGGGCAGTGGCTGGGGGCTGTCCTCAGTCCCACAGGCTTGTCACAGGGTGAGGAACGTGGTTCCTGCACATCAGCCACATGAGGGGTGCTTCCAGCCTCTTGTGGTCACCCAAGGGCTTGGCTTCCCTTCTGGCAAGATCATTGTGTTGACCTTGAATCTTTGCAGTGGCATTTTATCCCCAGGCTGTTCCCATCTGAAGAGCAGCTCATTGCACCAACCACAGCCTGGTGGAGTCATGGAGGGAGAGACCCTGGCACTTGTGACACTTGTGACACTTGTGACACTTGTGACCACGGGGTTTTGTCCCCGTGTGTGCCCAGGATGGAGGCAGCAGGGGCAGGCACAATCCAGAACCCCCTGGAGATGCCACCAGCCTCCATCCCTGCCCTGCTCAGCTCTGCCCAGAGCAGAAAGATGTCACTGCCTCCTCTCACAGCTGTGAAAATGGAAAATAAACCAGGCTGCAGCTACAGGAATCCCAGCTCTCCAGGGTTCATCCTTCCTTTTTCTTTCATGCTTTCCCTGCTTTGGCAATACCACTGTTCATTTTTGGAAGGAAATCTAAGGGAAGGAGGGACAGTATCTATTTTTTTGTGCTGGTACCCAACCATTGGAGAAGTACAGAGGACAGAGGACTGACTGTGGGGATAAAGGCAGAAGGATAATTGAGAGGAAAGCTGCACAAATGCTAGGTGTGCCAGGGCTGGGGAAGGGCAGCTCTGTCAGCTCTGTGAGGTGAGGCTGAGCTCTTCTAGGGTGTCTAGACCTCTCTGCCAACACAGTCACTGTTGGTGACACTTTGGTGCATTCTGCCACCCCTCACTGAGGCCAAGTTCACTTCTCAGTAGCTCTGCAGGAACTCTGGCCACACAAAGTCCATCTGGAGCTTCCCTGGAGGCAACAAATCATTCCCAACCCACCTGCAGTGCCCAGACCCTCTGGAGACTCCTTCCCCAGGGACAAAGCCGTCCTTTCCCAGGCTCCCTGCCATCAGGGTGGGGATGTTTCCCAAAGCAGACCTCCAGCACACAAAGGCACTCCTTGTCCTGGAGGCTCAGCCTGGCTCCCAGCCCCATCCTTCTGCATATCTTGTATACATGAAGCAACTCCTTTGCATAAAGATATGGAGTTTATTGGGAGACACTGGAGCTTAGGAGCTGTCAGGAGGGGAAGTCAATCCTGTGTCTGACACGCAAAGAGCCTTTTATAGGCTGGAATGGGCCCTGTACACGGGGCTGGTGCCTCTCCTTGGCGCTCCTGATTCTCCCTCTGCCTCTGCTTTGGGTCCAGTCCCCATCCCTTGCCGTGAGAGATAACGCCACAAATCCAAGGAATCTCTTGAGCTGAGCTCATTTAAACACCCCCACAGGCAGGCTGTGCTCCCCCAGGCTCTCCTGCTCCCCAACATGCTGATTAAGCCTTGTCTCCTCTCCTGGGAGCTCAAGGAGGTGACAGGAACCTCTGAGCTTCAGGGACATTTCACCCTCTGCCTGCTCTGCCCTGAAACTCCAGGAGTGCAGGGCCAGCTCCTCTGCTGGGGCTCCTGTCAGACCTGCCAGGGCTCTCACATTCCCTTGGCTGCTCAGCAGACCTCCAAAGAGCCAAATATTGGGCATTTTTCTGCCACATCCCTTCCTCAGCCTCTCAGTCACTGTTACCACAAGCAATATTTTGCGTTTTTTTCATGATTTCTGTCTATTAGAGAGGGTTTTTGCATCTCTGAGGTCTCTTGTCCTGGTGTCAGTCCCCAGGCTCCTCAGTCCCTTCAGCTATATTATATGCCTGTAAAATTCAGGTGTCCCTCCTTTTCCATCCTCTTCCTGTTCTGGCCTTGCTATGAAAAATTAACAAGAATTTTGTGGTCAGAAGATTCCTTTCCAGGCCTCCTCCCAGTGAACACCTGAGGTTGCTCTGTTTCAGTGATCAACCATGAGTTTCAGTGCTGAATCCCATCCAGGAGCAGTTTGGGCATGGAGCTCACTCATGCCCAGGGTCCTGAGCTCAGCTTTCCCTCTGGATCCAGCTGTGCCCAGGTGTGCCCAGCTCCTGACGGCTACAGATGATCTCTCACCTCCTCCCAGCTGCCAGAGGTGGGAGCAGCATCCAGGCACATCCTCCAAGCCCTGGGAAAGACTTGGAAGTGGGAGAACGACCACAAATGAAGAGCTGTAACTTGTTTTCAGGATTGTTTCAGGGGAAGGTGCCTCTAGCAGTGTTTAAAGCTCCAGCTGGAGTTGCAGGTCCCTGTCCCTGGTGGTCTGGCTGTCCCTCCCCTGCAGTGGGCTGCAGTTGCTGCTCCAGGTACCTGCCATGTCCCACCCTGGCTCTCTGGATGGTTCCTGCATGGGTGCAGCATCCCAAGGGAGCCTTAGGGACAGAGGTCACCGTGTCACCCCGAACCCTGGGCAGCCTTTGCTGAGGAGCAGAGGAGACTCTGTGAGCTAAAAGCTCCTGCCAAAACTCCCAGCAGCTTCCTGCAGCTCGCTGCTCCTGGGGGACGGAGCCCTGCAAGCGCCGTGGGCGGTGGGAGACTCCAGCAGAGCTGGGCACACGTCACTGGGAATCTCGCTCATCTGCAGCTCATTCCAGTTGCACAGCTGTCTCCTTTAAACAGAGTTTACTCACAGTGTTACTCAACGCTCCAGCCCTGCCTGTGCCAGGGGAATGTTGGGCTGCAGCGTGTGTGACCGCTACCCACCCGGGAATGCTGATCCCACAGGGCTTGGCCGTGGATGGGCTTTGGAGCTCCATGGAGCTCTTGGGGGCTTTGGCCCAGCTCTCCCACCACTGACACCCCCCCAGGGAGAGGGATGACCAGACCAGCTTGTTCTGGGCTTTCCACAGAGGCTCCTCCTCGCCCCATCCAGTCC
The DNA here is from genome assembly GCA_013398615.1 of Brachypodius melanocephalos. Taxonomy (NCBI): domain Eukaryota; kingdom Metazoa; phylum Chordata; class Aves; order Passeriformes; family Pycnonotidae; genus Brachypodius; species Brachypodius melanocephalos. Next base: position 1,346,841 of record VZSR01003022.1, read on the forward strand.
CTTTATTCCAGTTCTGCTCTCATCCCTTCGTTCTTGCTCACTGGCCATGCCTGGCAGTGGTGAGAGGGGACCAGGAGGGGACAGAGCTGCCCTGAACCCACCAGGGTGCAGGTCCTGAGCTCTCAGGAGTTGCTCCATGTCCTCAGGGCACTGAGGTCCACCCTGACCCAGCTTTGGTCCGTGGCACAAGGAGGAGTCAGGACCAGGCTGTGACTCAAAGCCTGGCAAGGACCAGAGGAAGAAACTGGCCTGGGCTGTGCCTCATTGCCCCACTAACGAAGGAGGAGGAGTTCTCTGAAAGCTCCAGGAAATCATGCTGACTGCCCACATCATCAGGGATGCACTGAGCCCTTCTCCTGAGGCTCCAAGGTGCTCCTGAAGCTTCCCAGTGCCCAGGAGCAGTGGCTTTGGGATATATCTCTGTAGGATCCTGCCAATGTTTGCAGACAATCTGTCCATAAGGTTTTTGGACACTGAGCTCCCCATCAGGCTGTGCCAGGGTTGCCTCCCTCTGTCCCAGGGATGGTGGGAGTTCTGCAAAGAGCAGCAGCAGCAGATTTATGGCCTCAGTGTCTAGACCAGCCTGGGAGGACAGGTACACCTGGAGAAAGACAGGAGGCCTTCTGCCCCTTCATCTTAGAGCCAAGCAGAGGGAATCTGCCAAAAAGCACATTGCAGCATCCCCCTGGGACATGGGGGGTTGTCCATCAGGTCACCCTGCTGGGGACACTGGGGCCCACCCCTGCTAAAGCTGCCCCCTCTGCAGCACAGGGGTGGGGCTAGGGTGGGATCCTGGCCCTGGGAATGGGGGTGCAGGGGGACTTTTGGGCACTGGAATGATCTGCCCAGGGGGGTGCTGGAATCACCATCCCTGGATGTGTTTGAAAAAGCCTGGACATGGCACTCAGTGCTTGGTTTAGCTGATGAGCTTTGGGTCACAGGTTGGACTTGATGATCTCAAAGGTCTTTTCCAACCTGGTTCATCATGTGATTCTGTGATTTTGTGATTCTGAGGCTGCTCCATCCTCGCTCAGGGATGGGCAGTGGAGGGCTGGAGCAGGAAAAACCCCCAGGCTGCAAAGGGGACCAGAGAGAACCAGGGAGGGACTCCCTGCAAAGGCACCCTGGGGAAAGGAAGGCAGCTCACTCTGAGGGCACCCAAGGGTGCTGCCATAGAGATCCCCAAGTGCACGTGCCCGATGGTAAACACACAGATGTGAATGTGAGGGAAAATGTAAATATATACGATGGTTTTCCACAATTAAGAGATGTTTTAGAGCAGAAAAAAAAATATTTTCCATTTTTGGCGTAGGAACATCAATTTTGTAAATAAAAAGATTTAAATAAACATTAGCATGGCTACATCAACACACACACACACACACACGCACACACACACACTCACTCACTCACTCTCACAAGTGCACTTTAACTAGGCTCCCACACTGTAATTTTAAATAGTACAAAACAAATGAATTCCCCAAATATTGCTTAAACTGGCACGGGGGGGTGGGTTATGATGTCATTTCTGTAATAACCATAAGCTTGTTTTCCTGTAATGAATATGATCTCTTTTCCCATTAACAGTTTTTTTAGGGTTTTTGGGGGGTGTGTGAGGCCGGGGCTGTGGCTGGGTTTGATGGCTGCAGGTTCCATCCTCACTCTGCTCTCCAGTGGGATTTTCTCACCCTTTTTCTCCTGGGAAATGAGGCTCAGTGCCCAGTTTGGGAGCAGGATGGAGCAGTTCTGCAGCCTTTGTGGGACTCTGCTGGCTCTAACCCTGCCTTTGGTGGGGACAGGCAGGAGCAGGAGGGCAGGGGGTGCAGAGGGAGCTGGGTTTGTGCTCCCTGCACCCTCAGCCCCCTCCCAGAGCTGAGGGGAGCCCAGCCCAGCCTGTGTCACCTCCCCCAGCCAAGGTGTGACACAGCTGAGGTGTCCTGGGGGAGCATCCCCACGGTTCAGGGGGTCCAAGGGATGCTCTGACACCTCAATGCTTGCAGGACTCTCTGCTGGAGGGGCAGGTGCAGCCCCTTCCCCAGGCACAGAAAGAGTCAAACTGATGGGATATTGGGATCTTGGGAAGGAATTGTTCCCTGTGAAGGTGGGGAGGGGCTGGGATGGAATTCCCAGAGAAGCTGTGGCTGCCCCCGGACCCCTGGCAGTGCCCAAGGCCAGGTGGGATGGGGCAGAGTGCAGAGTTCAGTGCCATCCCGGGGATAATGCAAGGTTTCCTTGCACACAGCAGGGAGGGGTGGAACGGGATGAGCTTTGAAGTCACTTCCAAGCCAGCCCATTCTGTGATTCCATGACAATTCCACGATTTCCCAGGCTCCCAGGGCAGCCCCAGGGCCGGGTGCCCCTGCCCTGCCTCCTCTCCTGCTGGCCCTGAGGCAGCAGGCTGCTCCTGCAGCTCGCTCCATTCACACCAGCACCAGGACACGGTGTTTCTCAATGACTTAGAATAATATTTGGAAAAATCCATCTTAAGTATATTAGTCCACTAAGCCTTTAAGTCTTCACAAGGGCCTTAATTCCAAGGACGCTGGTGCACGCCTGTGCCAAGGATTTTGCAAGGCAGTGACACAGAGGCAGCCAGGCTCGTTCCACGCCCCATCCTGCAGCCTCCAAAATGGTTAACAAATGTCTTACTGCTGGAAATCTGTTTCTGCTTAGCTGGGAAGCAGTGGGGTTCTGAACCCTGCTTTGTAGCACCCTGCTGGCAGCTTTTGTCATTCCCAGGCTTGGCATATTATTGGAACTATTAAATGATGTTGCCTTGCCTCATTGTATTTAGATTTTAAACATATTTGTAAGGCTTTGAAAAAAAAAAAAATCTTTAAAAATTGTTCTCATTATGAAAGCAATGTACCAAATACCTTCTAGTAAATAATCTGTCCCAGAAGTGCTCTGCTCACCCAGAGAGGGTTGGGGAGCAATAAAGCAGCAAAAGGGAAGGGCAAAAAAAATAGTCTGGATGTCAGAGGGATGTGAAACCAGGAAGAATGAGAAGTGGGAAAGCAGGGGATGATGCAGCTGCACTCCCTGTGAGCTTCTGTTGGCAGGCACGGCCACCCGCCCTGCAGGGCAGAGCTTCCCAGCCCGGGGCCCAGGCAGGGAGGGCAGAGCCAGCCCCAGAGAGGGGGTGGCAGCGGTGGTGACACTGCCTGTGGCAGGGCTGTGACAGCCGGGGCTGTGGCAGGCAGGGTTTGGCAGCAGGGGAGGCACACGGAGCTCAGGTGTCCCTGCAGGCTGCTGGAGCTGGGAGGAAACTCAGAAATCTGCTGCCTCTGCTCCTCAATCCCCCCTGTCCCAGCAGGACAGAAATCAGCAGTAGAAGCCTTTGGTTCTGCAGGCTACCAGGGTGAAATCAGGAGACAGGGCCAACCTGCCTGCCCACCTGCACATGTCCCCATGGAGATGGAGATGATGGAGATGGAGATGGAGATGGAGATGCTGGAGATGGAGATGAGATGGAGATGGAGATGGAGATGGAGATGGAGATGGAGATGGAGATGGAGATGGAGATGAGATGGAGATGAGATGGAGATGGAGATGATGGAGATGGAGATGGAGATGAGATGGAGATGAGATGGAGATGAAATGGAGATGAAATGGAGATGGAGATGATGGAGATGGAGACACCTGTGCTTGGAAAACCAGCTTAGTCAGGTCATTCTGGCCAGCTTCCCCTGCCACTGTCACCACCTGCTTTGCTCTCTTGTAGAGGTTTCTCCACAGTCTGGCTGATTTCCCTGAACTTACACCTGCTGGCAAGTGTTTGTCTCCATCCAGCTCATCAGAGCAGACCCCCCAGGCAGAGTTCAGTGCCACCCAGCCCCTGTGCCAGTGTCCCCAGGCTCCAGCACTGCCCTGGCACTGCTGTGCCCAGCCATGAGCCCACAGCACTTGAGCAGCACCAGGAGCTGAGTGGCAGCACAGCCTGGGCCAAGGATGTATTAAGTCAATCCTCTAGGAGCTGGGAAAGCACCAGAAAGCAAACAAAACCAAAACAACAACAGCACAACAAAGAGCCAGGAGGAAAGGGAAAATAGCTGCCACGCTGTTGTGATGTCTGTGCATGAGTATTTTTGTGGGGAAGGAATGCAGATGCATTTTTGCTGGGTTACAGCACAGCTCTCCACAGAGCAGCAGTGATGCACTGTAAACAGACCATGCTAAAACACAGAGTTCTCTCTGGATCTTTCTGCAGCAGTTTTTCTCTAAATAGTTATTTTGTAATAGGCATTTTATTTGCTTTTCAGAGGCCCTAAATAGTATGAGCCCGAGTTCAGGAGCATGCATGTTCTGGCATTTGTTTTGGAGTGCTCTTTATTTAGCAAACATTGTGCCAGGAGATGTCCCTTGTCCACTGTGTCCACTCCCAGCCAGGGTCCCTGATGCCCTGCAGGACCCCAGAGCAGCCCCTTCCCCACAAATCCATCTCTCCTCACCCCAGGGGAAGGCAGGAGCAGAGCTGCTGTCTCTGTGCTGTGTAGCCAGCAAGGAAAAGTTCTCCAGGTAGATTTTTTCCTCCTCCAGTGGAAAGGAACACAGAGGATGGGAAAAGCAGGCACATTAGAGCCCAAACTCTTCTGCATTGTTTCATAAACCATCAGGCTGTGTGAGGAGGCAAAGCCAAATTCCTGCCCCAGAGCAGCCCCACTGCACTCCATGCCCAGAGAAAGCAGCCAAGGGCATTTCCCTCTTGATTATTCTGGAGGAAATGGGGCCTTCCAGGGGTCTGATTTGCATCCAAATCCAGGTGATTTGGGTCCAGAGATGGCAGCTACAGGTGAACAGGAGAAGCACTGAAATTTCCCTCTCAGGGCTCAGGAGAGGGACCAGGATGGAGCCATGGGAAGGGAGTGACAGCCCTGAGGTCTGGAGAGTGAAATTGCCTTTCTGCTTCTCCGTGCTGGCTGTGGATGCCAGGCCAGAGGGAATCTTAGTAGAGGGACCAGGTCTGGTCAGCGCTGTCTGTCCCTTGGCTGGAGGTGGCACAGAGCCAGAGGGAGCCCTGTGTCAGTGCTGAGGCTTCCAGCACAGAGCTTTGGACATCACCCAACCCTCCTGCCTGCCTTGGGGCACAGGAAAGGCAGCTCTGTGCTGAGAAGGAACAACAACCCTACAACAATCACTAGGATTTTTTTCCACATCTCCCCAATATCACTTTTTTTTTTTTTCCTTTTTTTTTGGTGCGGAATAAAATGTTAAAAACGCCTTCTTTGAGACCTCTAAATCTATTTCCCAGTGGTTGCTCTCTGCTTCACCCTTCCCCCTTCAAATCTCAGTGTCACCAGCAGGAATTCCTTTTGGGTTTGCAGAACACAAACTGCCAAGGCACTACAGAACGTTTTCCTCCTGCAAAAAGGGGGAAGGGCGAACAAAAAGTTCAATGTGATTTTCTGTAGCGGCCTCCCCGGCAGTGCCGAGCTTTGTGTAAAACGCTGCTCGTGTGCCCCAGGAGCAGAGCTGGGAAGAGGCACTTGGGGCTGGGTGAGGCTGTTTGGGTTTGGAGCTCACGCTCTGTAATTGCATGGCCAAGGGGAGCCTGCCCTTGTGGTTACCAGCCCCAAATGGGAACGGCATGGATAGCCAGACTTTTCACAGGCGTTGTAAATTGTCTTTCCACAGACCGACTTCCAGGAATAACAGCATGCTTTTCTAAACGATGCTTGTTTGCTCTCTGCACCCTCTCCAGCCCACCCCTCTCCCCCCCTTCTGCTTTTTTATTCTTTTTATTCATTCAAGTGATGAAAACTTGGGGAATATTTTGGTGACTTTCACAGACATTTGTGATTTTTCCTCCCGAACTGCCAAAGTAAAAGTTGGCCCAGACCAGCTAAAGACACTTCCACAGGGATTTGAGGATGGTAAATCAGAGAGAGGCAACAGCACAGTGAAATCTTGGTCAGGAATTACAATGCCATTTCCCCCCTCGCCACGAACGGAAAGACAGAAATAACTCCAGGAAAGACTTTCCTGCCTCTGCAGAGCCCGCTGGAATTCGCAGCAAACCCAAAGCCTTTCTCCCCTTTCCCTGCTCCACGTTTTGCTCGTTCGAGAGTCCCTGACACGAGACCTTTATCTGATAGGAGAAGTGGAGCAGCTGCTGGATGTGCCTGGCAGGGACAGCCCACCTAAGTCGTGTGAAAACTGGGGCTCAGGGGGGGCAGCACCAGGCAGGCTCCGCTTCTGGATCATCCCTGGAGCTGCTCCTGAGGGGCCACGCTCGCCCTGAGCCTGCCTGCAGCCCGGGCTTGTGGCAGACACGAGCTGGAGCATTGTCCTCTCGAGTATTCTGGGGGAAATGGGGCCTTGCAGGGGTCTGATGTGCATCCAAATCCAGGTGATTTGGGTCCAGGGATGGCAGCTACAGGTGAACAGGAGAAGCTCTGAAATTTCCCTCTCAGTGCTCAGGAGAGGGATGAGGATGGAGCCATGGGAAGGGAGGGACAGCCCTGAGGTCTGGAGAGTGAAACCACCTGTCTGCTTCTCTTTGGGAGGGTTTTGGCTCACTGCTCACTGCAGTGACAGAAGATGGGACAGAGCAGCTCTGGAGCCTCACACCAGAGGCTTGCATTGGGCAGGAGCTGAGTAAGGACTGGAATTTACATCTTCTCCTGGCTCTTCCATCTGCTGAAGGAAACCTGGACCAGGCAGTAGTTAATGGATCCAGCTAGAAGAGACAAGGAGGTCACAGTGCTGAAAAGAGGAGTTTCATTTTTTATAGAAATAATTGGTGGGATTCCTCAAGGAGGCATTGAGATCTTATAATTGTAAATTACTTTAAGTCATGGGTTTTGCCACTAAAAGGGGGAATCATGCCGGAGAAGTCTGAGCTGAGTAAAAATGTAAATAAAGGCTAAAAAGTGCAGTTGAAGCTCAAGAGGAGCATCACCTTCCAGGAGGTGAGGGAGGAAGAGTCTGTGACTCCAGGTGGGACTTGGACACTCCAGGTGAAGGGGATAAACTCTGGGTGGAGACACTGGAACTGCAGGACGTGCCCATCACAGGACAGTCTGGCCATGAACACAAAAGTGTAGAAGGTGTTTTCTAGGCATCAAACCAAGAAAAGCTTCCAAAGGAGAGAAATAAGGGACAAAAAAAACCCCTGGTGTCACAAAGCTGAGGGACTGGATTCAAACAGAGTATTGGGTGGGCATCATCATACCCAGTAAATCCCAGGAGGAAATGGAGCACAGAGCTGAGGCTGGGCTGTCACAAACAGGTCACACTGGTCATGCTGGCCTTGGACAGTCCCCCAGCAGTCACATTTTCATGATACAAACACCCAAAACCCACAAGCTGGACTCTCCTCCTTGATTAACTCCTAATTTCAGAGAGTTCTGGAGTAGGAAAATGCTGCCAGGAGCAAGGGACCCAGTCTGGAGGCAGGATGGTGTCATGGCACAGATCTCCCAAAGGAGCCCTGATAGGTGGGATTTTGAGCCATTCGTTGAAATTCTCTAAAACTTACCAAGTTTTAGAGAAGCTTCTCTCATATTCACGGATTTTTGTTACTTAAGGCTTTAAATAAAGTCAGCTAAGACCAAAGTGGGTGATCAGGACCTTCTCAAGAGCTGGTGATGGTGCTGCTTGGGGCAGGGGAAGAGCCCATGAGGAGGAGCCCAGCCCAGCAGTGTGGGGTGGTGGGTGAGGAGGGTGCCAGTGCCCCCCTGCACAGACCCCCCAGCTCCCCAGCCACGTGCAGACACAAAGCTCTCCCCTTCGCTGAACAAGGCAAAACATTGTCTGGGGACTGGGCACTGGCAGCTCCCAATCCTCTGGTGAATTGCCCTGCCTGAAGATCCAGTCCTGTGCATGTTTCCATTTCTATACCCACTGCTATAACATCAGGTCCTGGGAATGCTCCCCCCTCCTGCACTCTTTCAGGGGGTATCCATGTTTCCAGTTAAAGTGGGGTTTTTTTGCCCTCACTGAAGAATTTTACAAATTGTTTGTTTATTGTGTCAATCTCTGCCTTTGTGAGCAGAGGAGGGAGCATCTGGAGAGCATCATGCACTCTTGGCATGGGTGTTCCTGGGAGGCTGAGCTCTCCCCAGCGTGAGAGCAGCAGCCCATCCCCACTCCCCAAACCCCATCCCATCCTGGATGTGAGCACATCCCTCTGCTCCCAGCTGTGCCAGGGACAACCACGATGGAGAATCGCTTCCCCTGCCCTGCTCCACATGAATTCACCTGCCTGCTGCACAGCAGAACAACATCTCTGCTGCCTGACTCTCCTGGAATCAGCCTGGCTGAGGCAGGAGATAAAGACCTCTCTGTCCACATGAGCCAAAGGCAGGCAGGGCTGCTGTGCCCACCCACCCTGGGGGTTGAGCAGAGCAGCAGCCAACAGCCATGGAGCTGAGGCGAGCAGCAGCTTCACCTCAGCATCAGAATTTTCCATCACAGCCGAGCTTCATTGGAGGAAAAAAATGAACTCGTTGGTTAATCAGGAGGAAAATGTCACACAGGAATGCACCAGTTTGAGTTCAAGTCTTATCTGAGAAGGCCAGGGGTGCTGGGGAGGGATTGTCTCCTGGAGGCAGGGGCAGACCACCCTGCAGTGGCCATCCCTGCTGGGGTCACAGCAGGGAGGGGACAGCGAAGCAGAGCCCCAAATCCAGCCCAGTGCTGTGACCCTGGGGAGCACAGCCCTCAGCACAGCCCAGGAGCAGCACATGCCTTTGCTGTCCTGCTGGGGCTGCTCAATTGTGTCTGGTTAATTAATATTCATTAAGCCAAAGGGAAAGTTGGACTGCAGTCTGCTCGTTAAGGTACTGACCCGGGCTCAAGTTCAAGTGATTATTCCTTTATTTATGCTGTGGAAAGTTGCAGTGGGACAGGCCGTACAAACACGCTGGTCTAGAGCTCAGCTGGGGTCTGGGACACTTCCAGCCAAGTCCCCCCTCTGCCAGCACTGGAGAAGACCTTGGTCCTCCTTCCCACACCCCAGCTGGTCCTGTGCCATGGCAATCCATCCGGGAACGTCTTTGGTTTTTCACGGAAATTTCTCGAGTTTTTGGGTTGGTCCTGGTGTGGGGTGGGAACGTTTTCGGATGCTTTTAGAGGTTTTGTTGGAATGGTGAGGATCTTCCTGCCCAGCACTGTGGCCAGGGCAGGCTGCTGCTGGCTTGGCAGCTAAGAGAGTGCTCAGAGACCTCAGCTCCTCCTTGTGTGACATTGTGACAAGCAATGCCACAGCCTTGCAGTGAGGGCTGGCACTGTGGGGCGGCTCATCCCTTCCTGGATTGCTGTTTCCAGCCTGGGAGCTCAGCTGAGCTCAGGGGGGCTGGCACTGCAGCCAGATCATGGAATGGGTTGGGTTGGGAGCGACCTTAAAGATCATCCAGTGCCACCCCTGGCACATCCAGGGGTGGTGACTCCACCACCTCCCCAGGCAGATCATTCCAGTACTTTATTATTCTTCCAGTGAGAAACTTTTCCCTGATATCCAACCTGTGTTTCCTTGGTGCAGCTCCAGGCTGTGTCCTCTGGTTCTGTCAGTGCTGCCTGGAGAAAGAGCCCAACCCCAGCTGAGCACAGGCACCTTTAGGGATTGTAGAGAGTGATAAGATCACCCCTGAGTCTCCTTTTCTCCGGGATAAACAACCCCAGCTCCCTCAGTTGTTCCTCAAAGGGTTTGTGCTCCAAGCCCCTCTCCAGCCTCGTTGCCTCCTCTGGACGCGCTCAAGAGTTCCAGTGTCCTCTAAACTGAGGGGACAGAGCTGGACACAGCACTCAATGTCCATCCTAAACTGAGGGGACAGAGCTGGACACAGCACTCAATGTCCATCCTAAACTGAAGGGACAGAGCTGGACACAGCACTCAATGTCCATCCTAAACTGACCCAGAACTGGACACAGCACTCAATGTCCATCCTAAACTGAGGGGACAGAGCTGGACACAGCACTCGAGGTGTGCCCTCACCAGTGCTGAGTTCAGGGTTGGAATGACCTCCCTGAGATGATGCTGCAGCTCTGAGTGATCCTGTTGCAGGTGTTTTGTGGTTTGGTGGTTCCATATCCAGCACACCATTCCCAGTGCCAGGCAGAGAGCTGCATGGAGCTCAATTCAGCTCCATCTCAGGCACACAGGGATTTCCAGGTGTTGAACCTAAGGAACATCCTGGAGAAGGCAGGAAGGTGCCTGTGTGTGCCCCAGGGTGGGTTGGGCACCATTCCTCTGTGCACAGCCAGCCTGTGCCCTGCCAGGAAAGCTGGTCACACGTTTCTGCCAATTCATCTCAATGGAAACTTTCCATAGTCCAAATTTGTTTAGAAAAAACATTGAAATGAAACATTCTGCTGATGTCAAGATATTTGGCTTTTGCATTAGCTGGTGAAACGCCCTGATTTTTTGTTTTGACTTTTTGTTTCTGTATCCTACTGACTTTATTATTCCAGTATACCTCATAAAAATAAGTAAAACAAAAAAAAAAATTCAAACTGAATTACTTCAGTTGGCTCTAGTGCCATTCTTCAAATTACACGAGACTGGCCAGTTGAAAACTCGTTGTTTTCATCCTGATTAGAGACAAAACCCAAGCTCCAAAGGGCGGAATTTTCTTTGGATTTGGATTATGACCCTGCCAGCTCAAGGTGCAAGTGTGTGCACCTCGTGTGCTGTGCCCTGGAGCTGAGCTGGGAGGGGGCTGCAGGGGCAGAGGGGCCCCCATGGGTCAGTGCTGATGTTCTCAGCAATCCCCCATCCCCTGCTGAAGCAACAAAGGTGGGGGCAGAATAAATGGTCAGCTCCATTGGTGGGCTCAGGCTCTGCCAGGGGAGGGTCAGGTTGGACATCAGGAAGAATTTCCTCCCTGAAGGGGTGGTCAGGCATTGGAAGGGGCTGCTCAGGGATGTTTGGAGTGCCCATCTCTGAAGGTATCCAAGGAATTCCTGGAAGTGGCACTCAGTGCTCCGGGCTGGTGACAGGGTAGGGATGGGGCACAGCTGGGACTGGATGATCCTGAAGGCTTTTTCCAACCTCAGCGATTCCGTGATTCTGGGATTCTAACCCGGTTGAGGAAGGCTTGCACATGACCATCCATCCCTTCCAGCTCCCAGGACTGGCTCAGCATCACCCAGAGACAGGCTCTGCTCCCAGGCTGACTCCTCTCAGAGCTCTTTCTGCCCTCTGAGCAGAAGCCATGTGTGGTTTCCTCCCAGCAAAGCCCAGCCCTTCCTCCTGCACCATGCAACTGTGGGGGAAACCCTTCCTGCCTGGAAGCCCCGGATTTGGGCTTGTGTTCTTCAGCAGAACCCTGGCTTTGTTTATTCACCGTCTGGGTGCTTGGTGGTGGCCCGTGGGGACAGCGGCTTCCAGAGGGCTGCAGAGAGGGAGCTGACGAGCCCTGCACGGAAAAGCTGAAGGCTGATGACCCCTACAGTCAGCCTGGAAAATTCATCCCTGCTCCAGCAGCTCCCACCGGCAGCTCTCAGTGCCCACCCAGCCCCACCCTGGGATGCTGTGTGCCCGAGCTGCACTCCCTGCCCTTCTTCCCCTGCAAGGAGCAGGTCTTTTCATCCCTCACTTTGGCACCTGAGTTGATAACCACCTGCCCACATCTTCCAGGGAAGGTTTCCAATATGCTTCTTCTCCTTTGCAGTTACATTTTTTCTCTCTGGGATCCACCTGAGTTTCCTCCCAGGTGCGTCCCAGGATATTCACACATCCTAGAGGAAGCTGAGATCCCAGGAAGCCGCCCCAGATTCCTCCAGAGAAGGTTCCCAAGATGTCTTTGCTCATTTGGAAGTATTCCTCTATGCCAGGATGCACTGGAGACTCCTCCTGGCATCTGCCAGTCTTTTCCTCTCAAGTTCACCTTCCTGCAAGGAGCATCCTGGCCCAGCCCAGCCCTCACAGCTGGCTGGACACTGAGATGTGTCACTGAGATGTGACAAAATCTTGGGATTTGGTGCTGCTGAGAGGCTGAGAACAGCCCCTGGGCTGCCCTGGCTCTCTCCCTGGAAAGCACAGCCCAGCTCCTGGTCCCTGCAAGGCAGGACAGGTCCAGGAAAAGGAACAGCAACTGCTCTTCACCCCCTCAGCACAGAGCAGCTGAGAGCAGAGCCTGGAGGGGCCTGATCCCACACCCAGGGAGGGCAGAGAGGAAAGGAGGAACTCGTGGCAGTGCTGCAGGAGGTGTTTGTCCTTCCCACACCCACAAAAGGGACATCTCCACCTCCCTGGGGGCACAGGAACCTCCCAGCTGCCAAGGACCCCATGGAGATCAACTTGGTTTTATCTGGGAAGTGTTTACTGGGGATCCCCTGGTGTTACAAAAGCACAGACCACACACCAGCCACCCTCCAGCATTCATGTGTCTGCCAAAAAACCCCTTTTGCTCAGAGTTGTCTTCTCACTGGAAGTAGCAGAGCGGATCTGGGGGTAATTTTCTCATTAGCACGACGAGGAGCCCCATGTCCTACTGCCAGCCCAGCTCAGAGAAAGGCCTGGAAATCCCTGGAGGGATTCTGTGCCATTCTGCCAAGGGTTCCCCACTCTGTGCAACACAGGCACTGATTCCTTGCACTGCCACCTCTCATTAGTGTGGGATCAGATGGGATCAGAAGCAGAATCCATCCCATTTGCAGTAAGGCTTTTATCCCATAGCCATAGGGATCCCAATCCCATAGGGATCCCTAGGTTTATTATCACTTTGTGCCCTGTGTGTGTCTTTTCTTGTGAAAATGTATTTGTCAGTTTTGGAGGCACCTGTAGGGTTTATTCCTGTGTTTGGCTGTGTTTAATCCAGGAGCTGCTGAGGGAATGCTGCTGCTGCTGCTGGTGTGTGAGTGCAGCCAGAGCCATGCTGAGCCCTGTGAACCAGCCCCAGTGAGAGAAAGGCCCTGCTCTGGATTGTGTCCCACACAAACAGGCTGGACAGACAGGACCAGGGCTCTTACCTCATTTCTTAGGAGGGAGCTGAAGGAAATCAGAAAAAAAAAAACCAAACCAAAATGCTGCATGTAAAGAAAACATGCTCTGAGAGAAATAATTGTTTTTCCATTAAATCTTGCCAATTTTTGATCGAAGTGTGAATGGGCTGGAGCTGAAGTTTGGCCCCTCATAGTGCATCTCCTGGCAGATCAACTGCTTGGACTTCCCTGTCCCCATGCCCATCCTCCTCCAAGGGCTGTCCCCCTGGCCAGCCTCTCCCTCGAGGCTCCTTGGCCAAGGGCAGCACAGGAGCTGGAGGCTTTGGTCATCAATCCCTTCTGGGAATCAGAACTTGCTGTGAGAATGAAGAAAAGGCTTCAAAACAGTCTCAGGGTGGGTTCCTGAGGGTGAGGCCAGCTCCCACAGCATGGTCTGACAGGGCTGGGAGCTGGTTCACCACGAGAGACGAGTCTGGAGGTTTGGGGAAAGATTGAGGCTGGGGCCAAGGCTCAGTGGAGCAGGACAGAGCTGTTAAAGAGCTTGTTTGATGTGTGCTGCAGCTGTGGGCACTGAACACCTCCAGGGTTATTATTCCTCCCTCTCCAAGTGGTCCAACCAGGCAGGGAGCTCTGGCTGCTGGTTCCAGACCTGAGAGTGGCCCTGGTTCCTTTCCTTCTGACTGTGCAGGCACTCTTTGGCTGGCTGGAGAGTGACCATGTGCCCAAGGAGCATCCCTTTGTGCTTGGAGGGCTGGCACCAGCTCCACAGGGGTACCAGCTGCTCCTGGGGTCCCCCATCAGCTCCCTGAGCCTGGGGCACGGGGACAGCTCGACATGAGCAGGGACAATTTGTTGTGTCTGGTGTCACTGCCAGGCACAGGGAGGATGGAAAGCAGGGTGGTGGCATCAGTGTCATTCCCCACGGGCTGTTTATCAGTGTGGCCACGATCTCAGAGAGCTGGAAAGGTTCAGCTGAGGTGAAAATCCACCCAGCACCAGCAGCCAGTGCCACACACGTGGGCACGGCCCAGGCACCATGGGAACAGAGCTGCCACCACTGTCCCCACCCACACTTGCAGGCCAGGCTTGTCCCCTTTGTGCTGGGATGGCCACAACAGGCCAGGGTCTCACTGAATCTGGCAGGAATTCTGCCCATGACATCAGCTCAGTGGAGACTTCTCATCGTTCTATTTGCAGAGATTATCTGGAGCAGCCCTTGGCAGCCCTGCACGGGTGAGATGCCAGATTTTTTCCCAAATTAGAGGTGAAATGTGCCAGTAGAAACGCAGTGAGAGCCAGGCTCTCTGCCTCCTGACAGGCAGGGTGCTGGCAAAGTGCTTATCAGGGCAATATCCATCACTCCAGGGGAGCAGGGAGCTGCTGACACCTCACCCAGCACCTGCTCTGGCACCTGCCAAACCCTCCACACCTGCCCTGCTTCCTCACCTTTCCCAAGACCTGCATGTTCACAGGGAAAATGAGGGGAGTTGAGGGAACCAGCCAAGAAAAGTGAAAAAAAAAAAATCTACAGGAAATAGGTCTGAGATTTTCAGTGTCACCATAATTCTTCTCAATTCAAGGTATATTTTTTCCCTCCCGTGAAATGTTTAGGGCTAGGAAAGGTTTATGCTTTTCATGTGGCACAGGAGGGTCTTTGGTCTCATCATGGAGCCTGATTTTTGGGTGGAGAATTTCCCCTTGGATGCTGCTGTGGAGAGCACACAGAACTGGCTGGGTTTCCATGCTCATTATTACAAAAATGCCTAAATGAATAATTGAAGTTTGCACGCTTTGTATGCACAAATAAAATGTTAGAGGCACTTCAATGCAAAAGTGCTGTTTCATTAATTTGCTGTTATCTTATGTTTTGGGGGGGTTTTCTGATCTTTAATTAGGTATTACTGTATACAAGGCATTATGTTGTTACCTTTTATACAATAATCAGACAATACAGAAGTTACCTTTTCTCCTTTTTACCCATGCCGAGTAAATGTTGAGACTTTCAGACATCAATTTAATGAGAATCAGAAGAAACTTCTCAGTGCTGACATTTCTGACGGTGCTCTTGTGCTTGCCTTCTCGCAGTCTGATTTACTGGTGCTCTGATTTGCCAGCATTTAAGTCATTAATCCCCACTGTAACTTAGGGTAGGGGAAGTTCTAATTGACCTGTGCACAGTGTCTCTTCCAAATGCCTGTTGTGCTATTCCCACTATTAACCCTTCATTTCTCCCTGTGTCCACAATAAAGCAAGGCTTGTTTTGCAAGGCAGGTGCTGAACGCTCAGCCTGGAGCAGGGGTGGGAAGGTGGAAAGCCCCTCCTTACAGAGGGGAGAGCATCACCATCGGGTCCCCTCCGAAGGAGGGACCAGCACTCCCAAATCTGGAGAAGAAAGACCCTGACAGGGATTTGGAAAGTGTTCGTAGGAATCCTCTGCAAGAACCCTGCTGAGATCCCATCTCCTCTGAAAGCCAAACAAAATGATAAGGGGCTGACAAGCCTAAAGGGCACGAGAGCTAAAAGTTAGAAAAAACCGGCTGACCAGAAAGGTCACTGCAAATAGGCAAATGCTTGGAGAACCAGGGAAGTGGAGGAGATGTAACAGCCTGGGGCAGCACAGCTGAGAGCCCCACAGTGAATTTAACTGGAGGAAAATGTGGGCTGGACATCAGCAAAATGCTGTCTTCCGGGCAGCAGGATCTCTGGGAGCAGAGTGGTTTCCCAGGGGACAGAGCAAGGGCTCTATTGCTGGAGTAATTTAAAATTGGATGGGACAGAGTGCTTGGGAACAGGCTGCAGAGGCTAATTGTGGGCTTGGACTGTGCGAGAATCTGGCATGCATGGAAAATAAAAGCTTGCTGCAGAGGGATCTATCTGCTGATCAGTGGAACAAGGATCAAAGGATGTAGAGCAGGGGAGAAGATTTGGGTCTGGGGGTGCTGCTCCCTGCTGAGCCCCAGGATCACTGAGGGAGGAGAGGAGGGGGTCCTCTACTCCTACTACCCTGCAGAGAGGGTCTTTGCAGCCCCTCCATTCCCCTCTTGGTGGGGTATTAGTGTTTCTGTGCCAGGGAGGAGCTCGGAGGGGTTTCCTTACCCAGGAGAAGGTGCGATGTCTGTCCAGAGGGCAGAAGGATGGCCGCTCTGCTTTCCTGGCTGGGGTGGGCTGCTCTCCTCTGGAAGGGGCTCCGTGTCCCTCTGTGGTGATTTACAGCACCCTGCCGGGCTCCTCGGACCCCTGCACTTCTCTTTCCAAGCACCAGAGCAAACAGCGGGGCTGGGGAGCTGCGGTGGCCGCTGCTGGTGCTGCCTGAGCTCTATCCCTGCCTGGGACCTTGTCACAGCGTGAGCTGGACCATGCAGACACCTTCCCATGCCCTCTGCCGGTGCCAGGGCTGTGTCCTGGCAGCTGAATGCAGGCTTAGTGCGGGCTCTGTACCTCTGTACCCCACACTGGCACCCTCTGGGTCATCAGTGGTGGGTTCAAACCATCGCATCCCTCACCCAGGTGGGGATGGGCACCCTGTGGCATGGAGGGGAGAGCCCTGCCCTGCTTGCTCTGGGCTGGACACAAAGCTCTGCCGTGGGATGTCCCCTCTGTGGTGGTCAGCAGGAGAGCACCACACTGCCTGTGCCCACATCTACCCCACCATGCACACCCAAAAGCTCTTCTGGTGTCTGCCAGGACACCAGGGCAAAGTCGGGGAACCTGCTGGTAGCAGAGTGGCCAGGGCACAGCCCTGACAAAATCAAAGCTCACCCTGGCCAGCTGCAGGCTTTGCGATGACTTCCTCGCCCCCTCTCCCTGCAAGACAACCCCTCTGCCAGGCCCAGCAGAGTTAAAAATAGAGCCTTGCTTATGGAAAGTTCATGTTGGATAAGAGACTTAGCAGGACGCCGCCGAGATCCTCATCTGAATGTAAATCAGGCGCAGCGCTCCGGGCGGGGCCGGTGGGCAGGAGCAGGG
This sequence comes from Brachypodius melanocephalos, assembly GCA_013398615.1. NCBI lineage: Eukaryota > Metazoa > Chordata > Aves > Passeriformes > Pycnonotidae > Brachypodius > Brachypodius melanocephalos. The sequence continues at coordinate 1,363,695 of VZSR01003022.1, forward strand.
CAAGCCCCCGGCACACGAGGTGTCCCCTCAAATTCAAACTCTTTGGTGACTGCTCCTCATCGTCAGTGGGAGGGTGGGGCAGCTGCCAGGCTGTGACAGGCAGGGACAGGCCACCAGCGGGTGACACGGCTGCTGGAGCAGTGCTCTCCTCCTGTCACCTAGGGTGCCTGGGTGGGCTGTGGGTGACCCCCTGCTGCTGCAGTACGAGGTGGCATCGCCACTCCGCGTGTCTGGCTGAGCCTGGCACTAAGATTTGTGCCCCTGGGTTTCAGCATGGTCTGCGGGGAAAGAATCCTTTGAGCTGCTGTGCCAAGCGCCCTCCTCCCTGTGTGACAGCGTGGGTGGCTGGGGTGCAGTGAGACAGGGGTTAAAGCAGCCTCCGGTGTGCTGGGGGCGGGTGCTGCAGCCACTAACAAGGAATAGTAATGAATGGAAAAAGTGAAGTGTTTTTTCCCTAAAGCAAACAGCCCGGTCAGATTAGAAGCTCGGAGTGCGCTTTACCCAACTATTAATACATTCCTCGCTCATCTCAAACTAAACAGCCACGCTGAGCTCCAAGTTCATAAAAACAGCATCAAATCCATGAGAGCACAGAACATTTATAGTGTCAGCCAGTAAAGCTGCCTGCTGGAGGTGATGGTGCTCTGGCTCCCTGCCTGCTGAGAGGGACAGGCTGGGCCAGGCAGGAGGAAGGCTGGCAGAGGGACCCTCACCCTCCTCAGCAGGGACAAGAGGGAGCCAAGAGAAGCTCCTGCCACTGCTGGAGTTATTCTGCTTAGAAATGCTGTACCATGGCAAGCTGGCACTGCCAGGATGTGGCGCTTGTGTTCATGGCTGCCAGCACATGGCATCATCAAGGATGTTGAACGGGCTCGGTCTTCTCAGTAAACACCCTGCAGGAATCCCCCTGAACCCCAGATATCCGTGTTCATCTCCCCTCCTTCTCACAGAGAGGTGATGACATCCCTGTGTGGCACTGCCAGCACAGAAATTTGGGCAGATTCGCACTGCCCTGCATCCCCTAACGGAGCACAGGGAGCATCCCCATGGAGGACCCTGCAGAGTGCTGGGGCAGGCAGCTGCTCCGGGGCCCTTGGAGCACAGGAGATCCTTGCTCAGCTCTCCTTGCTGACAAATGTAAGGCAGCAGCTGCTTCCCAGATCCCCACAGCTGTGCAATCCATCTGCAGCACACGCTGCGGGCTGTGCCGGCTGCAGCTCCGGGGGAGGCTGCAGGGCAGGGCAGGGCAGCATCCCCTGTGCCCCCACAGCTGGGACAAGCACCTGGAATGGGACAGGGACAGCAGCCAGGTGGGTTTTTGCCATGGCTGGGCAGGGTGTACCCCGGGGGCTGTGAGCCCTGCAGATCCCCCCGTGCATTCCTGCCTGCAAGGCAGGTGCAGGTGTTTGGTACCTGAGGTTTGGAGCAGAGAGGTCTGCAGGGACAAGGTGCAAAGCCTGACCACATTTGGCATCTAGGTGAATTCCAAAAAATGGTATCTTAGTGGTGCTCTGCTTCTCACAGTGTCTTTCGATTCAGGAAGGATTTCTTCCTGCAAAGATGGTCAGGCATTAGAGAGGGCTGTCCAGGTAGGTGGTGGAGTCCCCATCCCTGGAGGTGTCCAAGGTGGCACTCAGTGCTCTGGGCTGGTGACAAAGTGGGAATTGGGCAAAGGTTGGCCTTGATGATCTTGGAGGGCTTTTCCAACCTCAGGGATTCTGTGATTTCCATTGGACTGGGGTTGTTTGAGGTAACACAGCCTGGGGCAGATGCTCGCACTGGACACCACTTGAGGCTTGCAGATATCCAGAGAGAGCCAAACAGAAAGTGTGCATGAGCCAGGATTATCCCAAACTCCCTCGAGGAGCACAGGGCTGTTGCTCTCCCCATGGTGTTGAGGAGGGGGCAGCTGGAGCTGGGCAGAAGGCTGCTGGTCTGAAGGAAACTCTCAATCTGACAAAATTGGGTGATACTCAGAGAGTCTGGGGCTTGCTGGCCAGAGGGCTCTGCCGTGGTCTGCTCAGTGGCTCAGGTCCACCATGGGCAATGAGCTCAGCTGACTGGGCACACCAGGAACACCAAGGAATCAATGCAGCAGCTGAGACAGATGCAGAGTTAATCCCAAACAGAATTGCCAGGAAAGAAAAAAAAATTCCCCTTGGAAAACTGTGATTTTGGTCTTGCAGAGCAGCATTTTCCTGCAGAAAGAGGATGACTGTGGCAGAAAGCTGAGCTCATGTGTCCTGTGGAGGAATGGAGCTTGCCCTGCGTTGATTTTGTGCCCAGGGTCACATCTGCAGACCCCGGGTGGAGGGTACCGAGGTGGCTCTGAGCAGGGTGGCCTCACACATGTCTGGTGGCTGGCAGAGCTTGGCACCATCTCCTCCTGGCTGGTGACACTCGCCAGGGGCTGTTTGGAGATCTCACCGTTTGCTTGTAACTGCCTGTGTCGGGGAATAAATGAGGCTTCTCCAGTGACAATTTTATATACATTGCTGAGCAATAACAGTGCAGCTGCTTCACCTTGCCAGGGACTAGACCCACACTGCAAAGGTTTCTTCGTAAAGCTCTTCATACCTAATACAGCCACGCTGGAAAGATCCTATAAAATATGCCAGGACACAGGGCTCATTCCAGAAACTGTTGCTTATTAAACCATCAGGGTGGCAGAGGAAGAGGCTGATCAGATCAAGTGTGGCTCTGGGAGCTGCCTGACCTCAGTGTGGCGTTCTGCCCTTTTTTATCTTTCCCACACATTGCAAAAAGGCCGAGCCTGAAGTGATGCTATATATACGGGCTGCTGTGGCAGCCATCTGGGCAGCACAGAGCCCGGCTTTGCACGGCTCTGTCTGGCATTAGAGGATCGAGAGGTTATGTTATTGGTACATTTCTGCACATCCCAACCGTGAGTCATCATTTCCAGGAAGCCAAACAGTTACTTAGAGAGCTGTGATGCAAATCGTGTTTCCCAAATATTTTATCCTCAGTGCAGCCCTGGACACGGAATCCGGGCACACAGTTTATGAACAGCTGATCCACAGCGAAAAGCTGAGGCGAGGGGTCAAAGCTGCCTGTGAGTTTAGCCTGATTTATGGACAAAGTAATTTTGTTATGAAAAATAAGCATATAAAGTACTTGGATGCTGCAGTAAAACCATAAACAGTGCACTTTGCCTTCTGCAGATGAGAACTAATTGCAAATATGCAGCAAACATGAAGAGAGGTGCTTGCTTGTATTTTATACTGAGACAGCACTGCCAGTCTTTTATATTGCTAATTGTTGTTGTTGTTGTTATTATTATTATTATTCATATGGGTGAAACATATTTTGACTGCATGTGTTTTGAAATTCTCCTGTCACCCTGTTCACCAACACTAAACATCAATGTTGTTCCCCTAAGAGCTAAAAATATTCAAATGCAAATACCCAAGCAAATTAAAAAAAGGGCAAACTTTTGCCAAAAACCCACAAAATCTTGAGAAAATTGAAACATTTTCAGGGTGGTTGTTTACAGGCCTGATGGCATGTCCACTTAGCTGGGCTCTTTGCTCTCCTGGCAGTGGCTGTCACAGTTGAGGTGGTGGCAGCAGGGACAGGAGGGTGCTGAGGTCCCCCTTGCCATGGAGCGAACAGGCTCTGTGTGTGCTGGGCAGCAGAACAGAGTCCCAGGGATGGCAGGGAGCACAGCCTGACCCCACTGCTGCAGAGGAGCCCCATGGAGTACTGATCATGGATCCTGGAATCACAAAATGGGTTGGATTGAAGGGGACCTTTCTCATTCCCTGGCAGGGACACCTTCCACTATCCCAGGCTGCTCCAAGCCCCGTCCAGCCTGGCCTTGGACACTGCCAGGGATCCAGGGGCAACTAGAGCTGCTCTGCGCACCCTCTCACCTTCACAGAGAACAATTCCTTCCCAATATCCCATCCATCCCTGCCCTCTGGCAGTGGGAAGCCATTTTTTTTGTGTCCTGTCCTTTCATTCCTCATCCCAAGTCCCTCTCCAGCTCTCCTGGAGCCCATGTAGGCACTGGTAGGGGCTCTGAGCTCTCCTTGGAGTCTTCTCTTCTCCAGGCTGGGCACCCCCAGTTCTCTCAGCCTGTGGCACCTGAGTAGGAAATTCAGATGGGATGTGTCAGGGTGATTAGGCTCTTGTAGCTGAGACTTTCCAGCCTTTAAGCCAAGGGGACAAGATCTAGGCCCTCTTCCAAAAGCTTGTGTCCATAACTCAGAGCTGCAAAGCCCTGAAGTTATTTTTCTTTGTTCTGGTTGAAGCTCCTGGGAGCTGCCAGCTTGGTGACACTGTTTCTAGCAAACAGAAGAGCGGGACATCCTGGCTTTTGGCAGCCTGTGCATGGTGAGGTGGGAAGTGATTCCTGTCCCTGCCAGGGTCACCCAAGCTCTAGTTGTCTGCTGGGCAGGTAATGACCCAGGTGCTGAGCTGCAGCCACCCATGGTGTGTCCATGGACGTCCCTGCAGCCACTGGGGCCAAAGCCCAGGTGAGGGACACTTCCCAATGTGTGGGACAGAAGAGACCCTGTGTTTTTGAGAGAGAGTGTTGAAGCTTTCATGTATAGACACAAACCGTGTCACTGCAGTGGTCAAAATACAGCCCAGGAACTTTTATTTACTATTTATCCTGTTCAAAAAAATGCCACCACCTGTCCAGGCATCTCACCAGCCTCATCCTCAGTGGACATGTGGGTAGACAGGCAGCTGGAGCAGAACCTGGCAGTGGCTGGGCTTATCTCCAGACCCCAGGAGGAATAAATAACAACGGTGTGATGTCCAGCCCAGCCCAGTCAGGCTGCTGCTCCTCATTCCCACGGAGGAGTTCTGGGACTCAGCAGCTCGATGTTTCTCAGAGCTGAACTGAGCAGAGCTGCCTGAGGGGGTGGATAAGGCTGTTCTGTCTCCCTGGGATCCTCCAGGGTGTCTATTCTAAGGTTTGCTGTCCCAGACTCTGGGAATGGGCTGCGAGGCTGCCTCTCGTGCTGCCAGCGGCCCCTGGGGACCTGCTCTTCCCAGGTTGAGTGGCCGTGGTCTGTGGTGGGGAGATGCTGTTTGCTGGCACCTCTCAGCTTTGCTGAGGCTCTGGAGAGCAGGCTCAGGCTCTGTTGTCCTCCTGCCAGCTGTGGAAGCCGTGTCCTGGGGTCAGTGTGTGCCAGGAAAGGCTCCCCTGGCAGCGTGTGCAGCGTTTCCCTGGGTGCTGGGGCTGGGGTTACTCATCGTCCCACTTACTCCAGCTGTGCAAAAGTCTGTAGCATGCTACTCCTTAATTAAGGCTGGGAGTTTCTAAGACAGAAGTTTGTTTTCCTCTCATGCATGTTCTTTGAGGTCTTGTCAGAGAGGTTTTGCAGGGACTTTCTGGCTCCATCCATTCTGGATCTGCTGGACCATAGAATCTCTATGGCTTCTGCAGTCACCCTCTGTTGGACCTTTCTGGGCCCATGACCAGAGAACTTCACCCAAAGAGCCAAGTCCTTTGAGGACTGAAAGAGAAAAGAAAAAGAAACAAAATCTAACCCAGTCTAATTTTAAGAATGGGAACAAAAAGATAAAAATACAAAACTAGTTGAAAAGGAATTCAAAAGAAAAGCTAAAAGGGTAAAATATTTACAGAAGGCATAAAAACTGTTTAAAGACAAAGTATTAGAGGCTCGGAATAAATATATACAACTAATCTAGAATGTGCTAAAATACCCAGAAAAAAAAAATCTGCCATACTTTAGTAGTGAAAGAAGTTACAAGAAGAATGAGAGATTCATCAAAATTGAAATAATTTCCAAAGAAGGAAGATAGAATGGAGTACAAAGTATGTCTGTAAGATGTAATACCCGTAAGGACAGGCCAAAAATATTTTTAGGAAAAACTTGCTAAAAGCATAAAAGCCAATATTAAAACATTTCTCAAAGGATAAATAGGCAGCTCATCAGAAAGTGTCCCTGGCTCAGATCTGTGTAGGGTAAAACAGAAGAAGGTGAATGTTGCGGTGCAAGAGCTCAAGAGCCAAACTGCTGGGTGGGAGGGGAAGGAAGTGTCCCACATTGTGACCATGGTGCACACAAATCCCACAGCCATCAGCAGGATCAGTGGCTGCTTCTGACAGAGATGTCTCACCTGGAGATGCTCTTGAGCACCAGCTGGAGATGGATAATGGACCATTTGGGGAGATGGTTGGCCTGAAACCCAGCATCCCACAGCAAACTCACATGCCCAGGGGTCATCAGCTCCCACCCCTGTGCATGTCCCCACCTTAATGCCACCACTCTGTGACACCACCATGGGCTCTGCCTGGTGTGGGACCTTCCTGGCCCTCCTTGCTGACCTCTAGCTCTGTGTTTGGAACAGCCAGGCACGGTGTGATTCCCTTTTTATCCATAGTGGAGGACGTGAATGCTGTTCCCAACAAACCCTGTGGGTCCCCCCTTTCCCTGCCATGCTCCTCTGGTTTCTCTCAGTGTGTGTCCCTTAGCTCCTGTCCCCAGTCCTGCTGTCAGTGGCTCTGGCATGGCAGAGCACAGCCAGGCAGCTCCTTGGCAGCTTGGCAGGGACACCAGGAAAGCTGTTCTGGGATCAGAGAGGTGCCAGGGAGAAGGGGGCAAGCAGAGGGTTCATGTTGTGGGCACCTCATGTGACCCCAGGCTGGCTTTGCACATAAACAGGTAACGAACTGGTGTTAGCCTGGCCTGGAACTGGAATATCTTCTGTCCCAGCCAAGCCCAAACTGGAACAGAATGAAAAACATGCAGTGGTTGGACTCCCTGCTAACTGAGCACTGGGCTCTGAATTAGCCATTACCGCTGGGGAGAGAAATCCAGGGTTCTTGGGCGAGATCATGGAAAACATCGGCTCAGTAGGGGGCAAGAAATGGAATCAGGTTTTGGGAATGATGAGGAGGGGAACTGAGAACAAACCAAAAACTGCAGTTCTGCTTTGGTAAGTCCACAGCATCCCCATACCCCAAGCTGGCTGGTGTATCCATTCCTGCCTCCTCATCCCCAGGAGAGTTCAGAAAACCAGGAAAGGACTGAGCACAGGCGTTCCATGGTGCCCACAGGAACCATAAAATAGAAAAGAGCTTTTGGGCTTCAGCAGGGGACATCTGAATAGGGTGATGGGGCAGTGTAGCACAGCCTGGAGCCCTCTGGGAGTGGTTGGGGATGGTGAATTTCTGCTTCTTTCTGTTCAGGAACAAGGATGCAGTCCATGGAATTGTCAGGTAGCAGATTTAAAACAAACAGGAGGAAGCACTTTTTCACACAACTTGGAACTCATCATGAAACTCATTTCCATGGGACAGTGTAAGGCCAAAACTGTAACTGGTCTCAAAAAGCAATTACATTCAGGAAGAAAAACATGAATTATATTGATTTAATCATTGGGACTATTAAATACAAGGGCCTGGTGCTGGTATTCTGCTCCCCAGATCCAAGGGCTGGGAATCGCATAGCCAAGCATCAGAGCAGAGATCCTGAATCCATAACTAACCAGCAATGGGGAGGACAGGCTGGCACAAGGGGTATAGGGCTCACACAGCACTGCTGTCGTATGTTCTCACCTATTCTGAGCTGTCCTTTCCTGCCTAACTCTCAGCCTGAGGAGAATTAACTTCCATCTGCTCCTTCAGTTTTGGTCTTTAAACATCCCAAAGAGAGCCATGCCCAGCAGAGAGGAACGAGCCTGTGCAATGCGAGATTCCTTTGGCTGGGTGTACACATGCCCATGCTCCAGACCTCTGCAGAGGAGCTGGAAAACCTCATCATGCCAAGGTTTTGCCTGACCTTTTGTTCTGCACAAACAGGATCTCCTCAAGCCCTTGATGTCCATTAGGTGTACAGGAGGCATCCTCTCTCCTTAGCAACTCGTCTGTGAGGCCAAAACACAGATCCAGTCACGTGCTGGGAGCTCATAGGCAGACATTAGGAGCTTGTCTTTGGATCTTCCCTCTGAGGTTGATGTAGGAACAGGAACTAATCCCCAGAAGGATCTGTTTTACCTGCCATGGCCTTCGGGTGAGATGAGTCTGCAGGAGCACACCTGGCACCTCCCTGCCATGGCATCGCTCACGATGCCAGCTCGGAGCCCAGATTCAGAAAGCAACAGAATTGAGGCTGGAAAAGACCTTGGAGATCATCGAGTCCAACCACAAACCTAACACCCAAGAGGGCACCTGGTGTCCTTCCACTGGGGCAAATGCCATTTCCTGACACAGGGTACTTGTGCTGGAATCACTCGGGCACATGGAAATGTGTGCATTGGGCACATTGGGGACTGCACTGGTGAGGCAACACCTCAAGTCTTGTGTCCAGTTCTGGGCCCCTCATGACAAGAAAGACATTGAAGTTCTGGAATACATCAAGAGAAGGGTCTGGAGCACGAGGAGAGGCTGAGGGAGCTGGGAAAGGGGCTCAGCCTGGAGAAAAGGAGGCTCCAGGGGAACTTCTGGCTCTGCACAAGTCCCTGACAGGACAGGACAGCCACGGGGGGTCAGGCTGTGCTTCCAGGGAACAGGGACAGGAGGAGAGGGAACGGCCTCAGGCTGGGCCAGGGGAGGCTCAGGTTGAACATGGAAAGGGTGGTCAGGCATTAGAAATGCCCAGGGAGGTTTGGAGTGCCCATCCCTGGAAGTGCCCACTGAATTCCTGGAAGTGGCACTCAGACCTCTGGGCTGGGGACAAGGTGAGGATTAGGCACAGGTTGGACTTGACAACCTTGGAGCTCTTTCCCAACCTCTGTGATTCTGGGATTCCGTGACTCTGTTATTTTGTACGTGTGTGTGTTGGTGACTACAAGACACCAGGGGAACCACGGTGAGCCTCACACACCCAGGGACACCCAAGAGCACCCAGGAACACCCAGGAACACCCAGGAACACCCTGACCTGCCCCAGGCCCTCTGCACAAGCAGCGAGTCCCGTGGGGTGGCAGGTGACAGGGCAGCAGTGGCCCCGGGGCTGTCACCAGTGCTGTAAGCACACGTGATCAATGCAAACAGAGCCAGGGCCAGGCACCCAGCTCCATGGAAACCAACACACACGTCTTCCAAGGACATTCAGTTCACTGCCCTGTTTCCCATCCGCCCCCACATGGGTGAATATGTAAATAGAGGATATTCTTAGCAGAGAGGATTCCCAAGAAAATGCCATGTCTCCTTGATGCAAGCAAGGATTTAGTACAGTGGCATGGGGAAGCACTGAGGTCTTCCTAACCATAGAAGAGCCAAAGCCTCTGACACTTCCCAGCCTGCTCAGGGATGGGGTGAGGGTTTGGGAATGTTTGCTCTGCTCTTCTCTTCTCCACACTGGTGAAATTAAAAGAGATGCAGATGGTGATGGCATCTCTGAGCTAACCAGTGCTCAACTTTAGATTTGCTAGAGCTGGAGGGAATCTGGGGATCTGCTCCCAGCAACTGTTACTCCTACCTGGCATCAGTGGTGCCTTGGGGACCTTGGGAACTTCCCCCATGGAGCAGCTAAGGGCTGCAGGCAGAGCCATGACCCAGATTTAGCTGGGCAGCAGGCAGTGTCCTCTGGGGTGACAACATTGCCAGCCTGCAGCACATCACTGAACGGCTGAAGGAGCTGGGGTTGTTCAGCCTGGGGAAAAGGAGGCTCAGGGGTGCCCTGATCACTCTCTACAATCCCTGGAAGGTGCCTGTGCTCAGCTGGGGTTGGGCTCTTTCTCCAGGCAGCACTGACAGAACGAGAGGACACAGCCTCAAGTTGCACCACGGGAAATACAGGTTGGATATCGGGAAAAGGTTTTTCACTGAAAGAGTGATTAAGTACTGGAATGATCTACCCAGGGAGGTGGTGCAGTCACCACCCCTGGATGTGTTTAAACAAAGCCTGGATGTGGCACTGGTGCCATGGTTTAGTTGAGGTGTTGGGGCTGGGTTGGACTCGATGATCTTGGAGGTCTCTTCCAACCTGGTCATTCTGTGAATTCTGTGATTCTCTGTGATTCTGTGATTCTCTGTGATTCTGTGATTCTCTGTGATTCTGTGATTGCAGATCCCCCCAGGCATGATGGAGGACTGAGCAAGGAGGGGTGCAAGGCAGAGAAGGGCTGTCTGCTCAGGCACAGCAGTGGGGTCAGCACGGGCCAGGCTGGGACAGAGATGGCTGAACTTCAACCCCCCAAAATAGGGCCCTCTCTTTCCCTTGGGGCTGCCATGCAGGGAGCAGAGCAATAAATTCCCCAGACGAAAAAGCATGACATGGAAGCTGTGAAATCTGGGCACAGTTTCTCTCAGCATGCCTCACAAACACAGACACAGAACTCGTGGTTCTCTGATGTAACGGGGGCAGAGCTGGACTGCACAAACACAGCAGCCTGTGGGGCATGAGGCCTCCTGGGCTGCTCAGGGCTGTGTCCCTTGTTCCTGGCAGTGAGTGAGGCTGGTGGGATGCTCAATGGGCAAGGATGGGTGTGGGATTGGGGTCAGAGAGGTACCACAGGATTTTGCAGCACTATTGTTCAACCCCTGGCTCCCCCCACACCTGGGATTGCTGTGATGAGCCCACGCTGGGACTCAGCATGATTTGGAAATGCCGTGGGGACCTGAGAGTCCTGAAGGCAGCACAAGGTTCAGCTGGGGTTTAGTGTAAAGGCTGGCATTTGATTCACAAGGAAAAAAACCCGATGTTGTTTAAACAGCATCTTGGTATTAATTTCTGCCCTGGTAGAGCTGGGCACTGGGGTCATTTCCAGCTCTCCTGCCCGTCCCACCCTGCTCTGGCTGTGCTCTCTGCTACGTGCAGAGGTGGTTGTGGAGCAGGAGAGGCTGTGCCTGTGAGCTGTGAGCTCTGTCCTGCCCTCAGTGTGGCTGAGATGGCTCTGACATGTCACCTCTGTGTCCCACCTGAGCCCTGAGCTGCACCAGCCATCCCCTGGTGCCTCACCAGCTGTCCCATGCTGCAGACTGTTTGCAGTGTATGGGTCCATAGAGCTCCCTGAGTGCTGCTTTTCCACCTCCTACGTAATGTTTAGTCACATTTAATAACAATAAAATTCTCCTTCACAGCTGCACTCTGGAAAATGGGACTGATTTTACTAAAAACAATGAATGTGAATAGTTCATGGTCTTCTCGCATTACCCAGAGATTTATCACATCTCTTGCATAATTTAATCTCTACATCTGTGGGACACAAATGTTTTACATTTCTTACATTTATGGGCAGACATCGAAAACATCTGTGCAGACCCAACACACAAAAACATCTGGAAGACATCTCTGCCTTTTTATGACATACATCTCCTGATCTTTTGTCTGGAACAAGTGTGCAGCTATCAGTAGTAGCTTTATGTGTCGGTTACTGGGCTTCCCGTTTGGGCTCTGACAGGCACAGGGGAAAATGTGATCAGCTCTGAATTTCAGCCCATTTCAGCAAGTGGGGAAGCAATTCAGGGAGCTTCCCACCCACCCACGCTGTGAGAATTTGGACCAGGATGGGAACGAGGCAGCCAGGGTTTGCTGCTAAGCTTGTGGACAGGACTGTTTTCTGAAGGTTCAGGCTTGGAGCTGGGCTGAGCTGCTGCTTTCCCCTCTGGAGGATCCCAGGCTGGTGCAGATCCTAGACACGCTGCTCCTGCTGTTTGTATTCCAAATAAGCACTTTGTGCAGGTGGGATGGGAGGCAAAAACCCCACCTGGAGATCTTCTCTTCACTCTCCACTTTCTCCCTGGCCATAGCAGTGAGTCTGGGAGCTGCTGGCTGTGTCCAGATGAGCAGAGATCATGCCATGGCCTTGGGCAGTGAGCACACCTGGGCAGGGTGAGCTGGGGCTCACCAGCCTGTGTCACAGCCCAGCCACTCTGCCCAGTTGGAAGACAGGGAGCTTCTTCTGGCATGAATGAATGTAGTCATCATTCCTAGAGACTTCAGGTCCTGCCTAAATTTGGCCACAGGGCTGGGGAATAGACCCTGGCTGGTTTTACCTTAGGAGTAAGGATAGAGCCATCGTGACCCCCAGGTGTGCTGGGGATGTCCCTGTTTGCATTGGAGGTGTGGGTGGGAACCTGCTGTGGTGTGTTGGAACCCTGGGCACTGAGCATTTTCTCAGACCCATGAAGAAGTGGGAAGGAAAACAAGGACTAGTCTATGCCCTAAAACCTCCATCTTGCTTTATATATATATATTGCTATAGTCTAAAACCTTCACCTCTAAGTTTTCCACCCTGTGATATTCTATTCAAATGACACACCCATAATCCCAGTGCTGTCACTCAAATTTGGAAGTCTGTTCCAAAAATGCAGTGTTTTCTTGGGGGTCAGTGCCTGTCAGCACAGAAAGACTAAACTGCTCAGTGTCCAAGGTTCCAGAAATGGTGGATGTGGTGAAGAGGATGAATCAAAAAGTTGTTCTTGCTGCACGGGCATGAGGCAGAGCAGAGGGTGATGGAAAGACCCAGAGAAGAGAATGAAGTGGCTTTGGGGCACTGAGTAGAGTGATCCCAAGGGTGATGGGCTCCCCTCAACTCACTTTTTTTACATCTCTTGGGGCCTGAGGCAGGGAGGTGTCCTTGATTCCCGGGCCTGGAGAGGAATTGTTGTGTCTGCCCCAAATGGGGAAGCAGCAGCTCACACCGTGCGTGGAGTTCAGAGTTATACACTAAAGCATTACGGGATTACAAATATATAAAAAATATAAAAGATAAAATCCTAAAGCATCAACATGAGGGGGCTTGTCCCCCTGCACAGAGCTGGTGGGGGCTGGTGCCCCCCAAAACACCTGCCTGGCTCATGTCAAACCAACCTGAGAGGGTTCAGCCTAACCCTCCCACAGGCTCCTGCTGTGACCCACAAAACCCCTGCTCGTTCAGGAAGGCCCACCAGCCCTTCATGCTGCTTGTACAGGAAATCTGAAAGGTTTCACATCAGTTTGGGGGGCTTTTATCATTAAAAATTCCCCCTCATAATGCAGCCAGTTGAGCCTTTAAACAATGTGTCATTGTGAGAAGAAAACCTAGGAAGGTTTTGCACAGTTGTGTACGTGGGAGTTCTTTCAACATCTTCAAATTTATACCTTTCTCATTCTCTGGCCAAATATAGCAAAATAACACCCAAAAATAATGGGTTTGTGTTCTTGCAGGTTTAAATTTTAAGAGATTTGTGTTTTCCAAAGCCAAAATGTTTTACTCAAATTTTGTGGATTAATTCCCAAACTTTTCTGATTGCCTGGGCAATTTCATTTGCCTGCACTCTGATATTATGTGGGATTACATTAACAGATGTTGTTTTTCCATGGGATGTGATGCAAACCCAGAATTCTGGAGATATAATTTGATCAAATATCAGTAAATTTTCCCAAAGATAACTGGTTGGGAGCTCTTGCTCCAAAATGAAGCGGTTTGAACTTCTGAATGGTGGCTTTGAGGAGCTTTTCATCATGGATAAAGAAAGAAATATTTTCCCCAAAGTCTGTTTCAGGGAATCAGCGTTCTGTTTAAGCTGAGTGCTTGCAAAATCCTCGAGTGGAAGCAGACATCCTGGCAGCCAAACCTGAGGTTTGGCAATCTCTAAGCCATGAAGGGTTCGGGCAGAGAATTGATCGACATTACCTGTCTGTGTTAATCACAGAGCTTGTTTTCCCTTTTTTTTGGGGGGGTAACACTTCTGAATTCTGAAGGATTCTGAACATTCCGAAGGATGGAAATAAGAAATCAGCACAGTAGCTTTTTTCCATCTTCCTGCACAAGCAGAGGGGAGAAACACAGACCACATGGTGACTTGGACAGTAGGGAGGCACTGATGAGGAAAGAAGAAGTATCCTTTTCAAATCCTGCCTGATTTCAAGATGTTTTTCAGGAGTCAAGGCCGTGTTGGGCATGGCCAGGACAGGGAATGTGCTCTGGGAAGATCCAGAGCAGCAGTGGGACCAGCAGCACACCAACCTTCTCCTGCTGCCCAGGGGCTGTTGCTGGTCGATCCCTTGCCTTGCCATGGGATAATCCACCCTTGCAAACGCCACGTTTGTTGATAGCAGCAGGATCAGAGGCTTGGTTGTGCCAGGAGAGGCTGCCTGGGGTGTCCTCCTCAGGCTGGGCCTGGAGCAGGGCCCGGAGCTCTGGCAGGCCTCGGCCCTCCTCTGACTCCTGAATCGCTGGAAGATGACAAAAATTTACAGCCAAAGCCCAAATAATTCCCTCCAAATGCCCTCACTGGCAGGTCGGGGTGGCAGGGCCGCTCCCTGTGGCCCTGCAGCGGGGGCTGTGGGGTGGCATTTCCCCATGTCACTGTGCTGTGGGGACAGGGAGGTTGTTGGGGACGTGCCCGTGTCAGCCTCCTGCAGAGGGATGGGGCCTCCAGGGCTTTGGGAGCTGGCAGGAGCAATAAAATCAGAGCTGAGGCTTGGCAGGAAAGGTCTGCAGGAGGAGAGCTCCCCGGGGGCAGCCACTGCTCCCCCCAGACACAATACTCCACTGATTCCAAGCACATTTTTCTCAGGCAGAGCTGGATAATCTACGGGAATGTTAAACACCAAAAATGAGTAACAAGCTTGGCTGGAATTCCTCTGCAGGACAGGCAATGATCTTGTGTTCCTCTCCAGGGGTAAGCAAGGAGGAGGTCAGTGTTCCCAAGTCACCCAGATGGCCCAGCCCACAGTGAGAGTGCCTTGGACACTTTAGGGGTTGAACGGTCTCGGGGAGAGGGGATTCTCCTCTCTGTGGCAATGTCACATCTGTGCGTGTCACTGCCTTGCTTTCCTGGCAGGAGCAGCAGCTCTTCTGCAAGGTGTGGAGATGGCTGAGCTCACCTTGCTAAGCAGCCCTGCAAGATCACGGTTCTGGAAAAGAATCCTGTGTCCCCAGGCTGTCCAGGGGACAGCCAGGCACTGTGCCAGGACAGTGGGACCCTCAGCTGGAGGAGAGAAGGGTCACAGAATCACAGTCCCAGAATGGGTCAGGCTGGGAGGGACCTCAGTGGGATCCATCTGGTGCCACCTCCCTGCTCCAGCAGGGCCATCCCAGAG
>VZSR01003022.1:1378771-1462548 GCA_013398615.1 Brachypodius melanocephalos
CCCAGGGCTGACTGGCAGGAATATCTAGTGGATGGAGGGTCTCCTCTCTGAGAGAGGAGGGGTCTCCTCTTTTATGTCTTCCCAATAAAAAGCAATAGTCATCCTCTCCCCTGGGAGCAGAGGTTAGGCTTCCCAGCAAGGCGGTTCCTATTCCCATCCCAACATCCATGGAGCTCAACAGGGACACTCCACATTCTGGATCCCAAAACGTTTGGGGCACATAACAGAGCCACAAGTCCCTCAGAAAGGACCAGTCCGTGCTGCCAAGGTGATAGCCACTGCTCTTTCCCGTCCCACACCGGGGGACAAGCAGTGCCTGACCAGAAGGATGTCCCATCTGATGTCTTGGGGACGTGTCCCCAGGAGGCCATTTCTCCTTCTTTAGCAAAGGCAGTGAGGGGTGCAGGTCACCACACACCCGTGGCACACCAGGCAGATGGAGCTCTGCTTGTGCACACACAGCCCCTGATTTCCACAAATCCCATGCCCAGAGGGGATCCTGGGGACCTCAGAGCCCCACGTGTGTCCACAGGACGTGGTGGCAGTACAGATTCCAGCACTGGAGCGAGGACACGCATCCAGTCAAGGCCAAAAGCCTCTGGGGCTGTGGGGAAGTTGTGTGGAATTAATTTTTTTCCTTCACAAACACATAGTGTTTTCATCTTTATAATGAAGTGTTCCTGTTTGCATGGGAATGCAGCAAGGGCTGTTTATTTATTTGCTTTTAATAACTGAGAACTGTTTACTTCCAAAGCGTTCTCCTGGTTTTCTTCCCCTGAAAAACCCTCCCAAGAGGTCAAGGGAAGAAAGATGAGGTGTTTGTTTTTTCATTAAAATTTCTACTTTGGCAAAAACACCTCCCTCCAGTGAGGAACAAAATAAGTGCTCAGAGCTGGGGACTGGCGCTGTGTGACAGATATCTCCAGTGCCCAGAGGAGCTGCAGGCATTTGCAAATGAGCAACAATTCCCAGGTTGGGGCACTGGGACCAGCATGTCGAGGTTGTTCGTGTTCTGAGCAGCTCCAGGAAACCTCCCTCGGATTCTTGGCGCGGGCCTGGGCTCTGTGATCTGGCATTGACCCCCTGAAAGGCACATGGAGGCTCATTATCATTTGCTGACCCAACTCCTGTTTTCATTCCTCATGACAGAAATCTGCACAGTGTTTAATGCAAACAGAGGAAACACATTTATTGCCCTTTCTAAAAAATTCTGATGTTTCAAAGCCATGGTCAGAAAAGCTGGAGTGACTAAATTCTTCTGTCTCTGCACACCCAGCTCTGAATACTTTGTGCTCTCTTCTTAGGAAAACATCTTACAGAATTCTGCCTAGGAGATATTTCTTTTACACGTACTGGACCTTCACTGAGGGGCTGCAGGGCTCATTTTAAGGTCAGTTGTACTGTCTCCTTACAGGAACAGCCAGTTCTGTGCAGGAAACTCTATTTCTGCTGTAATTCTCCCCCATAGAAACCAGATTTGACAGTATCTTGATTTTTCTCATGGGCTTAGCCAGATGTGTGGGTCTCAGCTAACCTGCACGGCCACGGGGCTGTGCTCAGCCACTCCACCAGCAAAAAATGTGCTCTAACATCTTTGAGAAAAGTAAATAATCATTACAGCACAGCTGAAGAGGATCTAGCAGTGTACCCAACCTGGGGACAGAATGGTGGTGCAGAGGTGTGGTGTGCAGGGGGTGTGGGCTTGGGCAGGACTCAGGGAGTGATCTGGGGCTGAGTGGGGCTGAGCCCACTCTCTGGTTTGTGGGTGGCACCAGGGGACACCAGGCACACACTGAGTGGTGTGGGTGACACTCCAGAGGCAAGGGGAGCCCTCCTGAGGCTGAGGTGGGCATGTGGAATCTTGCAAAATTCAACAAGACCCAGTGCAAGGTGCTGTTGCTTTTTATCTTCTTTTCTGTCAGATTAAATGCTCAAGAGATGATGTTTCGTGTTCAGACTCAGATGTTTATTAAATCTAAAATTCTCAGTGCCCAGGGTTCCAACAAGGTGCTGCACCTGGGTAGGGTCAGTGCCAAGCATGGGCACAGACTGGGCACGGACGAGATGGAGAGCAGCCCTTGGGAGAAGGACTTGGGGGTGTTGGTGGGTGACAGCTGGGACCCAGAAACTCCCTGAGGCCCCAGCATGGGCAGCAGGGGAGGGGGATTCTCCCCTCTGCCCCTGTGCTCAGGTGAAACCTCACCTGCAGAGGTGCCCCAGCTCTGGGGCCCAGCACAGGAAGGAGCTGGAGCTGCTGGAGAGAGTCCAGGGGAGGCCATGGAGATGCTCCAAGGGCTGGAGCCCCTCTGGAGCCCGGCTGGGAGAGCTGGGGGTGCTCATCTGGAGAAGGCTCCTGGGAGACCTCAGAGCTCCTTCCAGGGCCTAAAGGGGCTCCAGAAGAGCTGGAGAGGGACTGGGGACAAGAGATGGAGGGACAGGACACAGGGAATGGCTTCCTACAGAGGAAGGTTGGAGGAATATTAGGAAGAAATTCATGTTTGTGGGGGTGGGCAGGCCCTGGCACAGATTTTCAGAGAAGCTGTGGCTGCCCCTGGATCCCTGGCAGTGCCCAAGGCCAGGCATGGTTGGACAGGGCTTGGAGCAACCTGGGCCAGTGGAAACTGTCCCTGCACATGGCAGGGGTGAAATGAGATGGGCTTTATGGTCCCTTAAAAGGAGGGGATGCTGTTCCAGCATGCAAAAATTTCGCAAATAAGACTTCTTTTCTTTTTAAACACTAAAAAAGTACATTCAGCTCTAATCTTAAACCAATTTTACTCTGATTTAATGCCACTCACCGATTTCATAGGCTCAGGTGAGATGAGGATGTGATCCAGCCAGCACAGACTGTGGGACATGTTCTGTACTGGCAGGAGTTCAACCAAAGGGGACCCTGGCCACGGTGTCACTTACATGGTGCTGGCACAGAGCTTGGGACCTGCCTCACTGATTTGGAATCTGAGCAGATGTGAAAGGAAAAGAGCATTGTTTTAATCAAATTAGAGCTCTGTGCATTGCTGCTGAGAACAACCTGAAGGATAACACATTGTTCTGAGGGCACTTCACTGCCATGAGTGCTGTGACCTGGTAAATCACGTCAGGAAAGCCATTCCGAGCAGCTTCAAACACATCTGTCATCTTTAGGGGTTTGTAAATTCCAGCTGATCACAGCAGAGTGCTTTACACTTGCATCCTTCCAGAAACTGAGAAGCTGAAAGGGTGTTTACAAGAGCATGAAGTGACAGGACAAACTGACAGAAAGTAGGTGTAAATGAGATATTGGGAAGGAATTGTTCCCTAGGAGGACGGGCAGACCCTGGCACAGGTTTCCAGAGAAGCTGTGGCTGTCTCTGGATCCCTGGAAGTCTCCAAGGCCAGGCTGGACAGGGCTTGGAGCAGCCTGGGACAGTGGAAGGTGTCCCTGCCCATGAATGAGATGAGCTTTGAGGTCTCTTCCAACACAAATCATTCCATGATTCTGTTATTCTATAAATTAGTGTTTCAATATCCAGCATATCAGTGCACCCCACATTTTCTGGAACTGTCAGGGACACTCAGCCACTTCCTTGGATGCTGCAGAACTGGGTACTTGGGCAGTGAGCTGGTATCCCTGATAAATCCAGACTGACACTTCTCTGCTTTTTCTTGTGTGAATGAAACTCTAGTCCAAAAGAAAACAAGTTATCAGCCAGGTGAAAAAAGACTTTCTGTAGCTCCAAGATGTTTGCAGAACAGGATGGAAGCAAAAATTTCCTATGGATACAGGTGTGTGTTGCATAGGAAGGTGGGCTGCTCAGAGCTCTGCCTTTTCACCAGACCACCCCAGTGCTCCTGGATGTCTGCAGGATCCCTGGATGTTTGTAGGAGCTGTGTAAAGCCTCCTGTGTCACTAGCTCAGGGCCGTTTTCCCTTTCCAGCTGACTGTCCAAGGGGCAGTCTGACAGTGATGGACAGCACATCTGGGCTGTGTTGCTTACAGAGCACACAGCTCAAAATCCCTGCTCTTCAGTTAAGTGAATTGTGTATCTTACCAGGACTGCAGATGAAATGAAGTGCTGTCATGCTGAGAATGGCTCCACAGTCTTACCCTGTCCTCAACATAAAGATTAAGGGAAGAAGTTCTGGTTCAAGTGTTTGAGTGCCTGTATAATTGAATTTCATGCTCGTTCATTCCCTCTGAAGTGGTGTACACAGGCAGTCACTTGAAAGGGGGAAAATCTTAGTCAAACCCTCTGTGAACTTTCCTGTGTTCAGTGAGGGTTTTAATAGTGGGTAAATCCTGCTCAGATCCCTTTGACCATGGGATGTTGATGAGAAAGAGCTTTGTTCCATAAATGTTTCTGGGGACAATCCTTATATCCAAATGACCTGAAATGTTTTCATCGAACCAATATCGTGTGTTGGAAGGAGGCGTGCAAGGAGAGATCACCAGCCTGTCTTGCCTTCACACAATCACAGAATGTCCTGAGCTGGAAGGGACACAGAGGGATCCCCTGTCCACTCCTATCCCTGCACAGACCCTCCAACAGTCCCACCCTGGACATCCCTGACAGTGCTGTCCAAACACTCCTGGAGCTCTGGGGCCGTGCTCATTTCCTGGAGAGCCTGGGCAGTGCCAGCACCCTCTGGGGGAACAACCTTTCCCTGATCTCCAACCTAAACCTCTCCTGACACAGCTGCATGCACATATCAAAGATTATGAAGGCATATAAATTAATTGCAGTTGGTGAGGAACAGAATCAGATCCATGCACAGGCACCCTCTGCTTGCCTGGGCCGTGTGAGAAGCTTTGATATGTTCAGATCAAAGCTCCTCATCAATATTCCTGTTATTTGCAATGGTTGTGCACCTGGATCCCTGTTGAGGTGATGCTGTAATGTGCCCCGTGGGTGCCTGTGACAGGCCACGTGTGGGCTTTGTGACATAACACTGCTTTGGGGACATCAGGGGCTCCATGGCTGTGAGGTGTCCCCCTGCTGCAGCCTGGAGTCTGCTCCATATCAGGCACTAGCAAGCTGCAGGGGCAGGTTTTGGAACATCAGGAACTCCAGAAGAACCAGCAGATCCGTGGGGACATGCTCATACTAATTACTACTAATCAATCACCTTCCTTGTCAGTTGTAAGGACCATTGGTACTCTTGGCCATGGTGGCCAGTGGGGTGAGGTTCATCCCCCGTTCTCTGTGTGTCTGCAGCCTCAGAGCAGACCCAAGCCCTGCTGGTTGCACATGCAGTGGGTTTGAAATATTGTTCTTGTCCCCCAGTCTATCCCCAATCCTGGAAATTGGACAGTCCATCAGGGGATGGAGCCAGTAAGCCCAGAATGCAGGGATACAGAGGTGCCCTTCTCCCTTGTCCCTGTCACCAACAGGACAAGCTGCAGCTGTAGCCCCAGAGCATCTCCCTGAGGCAAACTTTGGCTCCACAGTGCCCAGATGAGGTGAGACCATCCCTCCTCACTCCAGGATATTTCAGTGCCAGCAGTGCCCACTGGGGAGCCTGGCAGGGACATCAAGAGCCTGGCTGAAATCCATCCCTGTGAGTTTCTTATCTTCTTTTCTCCATGTTACATCTGGGATTAATACATGGGAGTGGCAGTGTTTGTGTTTGGATTCAGTATTTATTAATTCTTATCTATAGAACAGTCTCATGAGTTGTGAGCTCTAACTAACAAGGTAGAAAACTCTTTCCAAGGTCTTTTAAGCACTAATTACCCAATAATGAGATGACACCTCTATTATTTATACTTTTAACCCTGTAATCAACCATCCAAGGCCCACAATGTGAACCTTCTTCACCCAATTAATAAAAAACACCCGAAACCAAAAAGAGGAAAGTGAAGGAGAAGGACTTAGACAACGCCTTAAATCCTCCATATTGCCCCATACATATTACTATATATTAAACCCTTAAATTCTAAGTTTTTCACCCTGTGAGATCACACAATACTACTTAAACTCCACACCCACAACCCCAGTGCCATCACTCAATTTTGGAATGCTGTTCCACGGCCTCAGGTCAAATGCAGTGCTTGCTTGAGTGTCAGTGCCTTTTAGCCCAGAAAGCCCAAGACCCTCAGCTTCCAAAATTCCAACACACCCTTGCATCTCCCCGCACTCTTGCCCACCCTAAGAGCCCATTCCTGCCACATCCCCTGCACAGAGGGCACTGCCTGGGCACCACTCCAGTGGTGGGGCTGGTGTTCCCTGGACAAAGGCAGAGCTTCTCTGCTTTGAGCAGGGCACAGAAGCGAGATTTGGAGCTGCCTCGTTGCCAGTAGACGTTTGAGCAGCACCCCTACACATGACATTTGTTTGTTCAAATGTAACACGATTCATGGGCTCTTGGGGAGCGTGCTGGTGCTGTGACATTAAGCAGCCGATCACTCCTGTGCTTGGCAGGAGCTCAGTCCTGCTGAGATATGGCTCGTGCCCAGCACCTTCCCCAGCAAAGTGTGTTGGCATAAATATGTGAGTAATGCAGGTGACAGGCTCTGTGGCTCTGGCTGATTATCCCTCAGCTTTTATGTAATTTATGCCCCGAAAGTAACTGTGCTCAATCTTGTCCGTGGATTTGATTTCCTTTCATGTGGTTTTCTGTGCTAACGAGATTAAATCAGTTTCAATAGGCACCGTTTTAATGGAGATGATAAACTTTTATTGAACTCGAGCACATTAAAATGAAATGTAAGCAATAGGTGACTTTAGCATTAGTCTAGAGTCCTTTCCAATCTGGATCAAGCCAGCATACCTTCCCCGTTAAGCAACAGCCAGCACCCCAGCACGTTTTATGAGCCTCTAAAAGAGCCGAAAAATCCTTCCCCCACGGCGCTTCCCTGTTTCCAGTGCTGCTGGAGGCTGAGGTGGAGCATTAATTGGAGCAGCTCCATGACCTGGTGGTGCAGCCACAGAATGAGGCATAAACACAGCTAAGTACAGGACTTCACATCTCCTGAAAACAGGAAAGCAGGGGATGGGTAATTTGGTGTTTTACAGCAGCTTTGTCTGCTAATCTGTGATCTGTTTGGTCTGCCAGTAGGATTATTATGGTGGGTTTACTGAAGAAGTGCCAAAAATGATGTTAAATAAACTGTTTACACAATGTAACTAGAGGCTGAAAAGCTAAACAGAGAGTCCCAAACTCGGCCCCATCGCAGGTTTGAAGAAAAATAAACTCCTCAACACTTTCAACTGGACGCTGCTGCTCTGCAGAGGCTGCTCTGTTTGTTGAATATTAAAACATAAAATTAATGCATTTCCCCCTCTTTCTGGGGCTCTTTCCAAAGGTCTCATGGCTGGAAACATGATCAGATCATTTTGAGCTCCTTGGCCGTCCTTGGAATTTGCTGTGATCATTTCAGTCGTTATAAAATATTCGAGTTTCAGAATGACTGCAAGAAAAGCCATCATTCTTTAGAATTGGGTTGTGTAATATTATTCCTGAGAGGACAGGAAGAGCCACTGCTGGTTCTGTGTTGTCTGAGGAATTAAAAGGGACACCTGGGGGGCAGAAGTCCATGGTGGTCTCCATTGTAGCATGTGTGGAGGGGGGCCATAAAAAATGTCATCTGCACCAGTGATGTGGGAGAGCTCTCCACCAATTAAAAGAAAAGTTGGAGGCACAAAAGAACTTTCTTCCCTTTCGTCCACTTTTGCCTGTCTTCTCCAAGGGTGTTTCATTGCTGAAGAAGGAACTTGAGTGGAATTTGGAAGTATCAGTGGTGTCAGCTTTTTGGCTAGGGAATTGCATGGAAGTCTCTCTTGAATTCTGAGTATTTCTGTTAGCCATAGCCTCCCCCCCAGCAATCCAGACAGTTTCTGCAGCACATGGGATAAGCACGCGCTTTGTGCAGGGGCCCATCAGTTACAGCCAGTGTTTCAGTCCTTCTTTTAGTGCCTGAGGGAGTGACTTTGTGTTTTTTAAACTATGTTCAGATGAACAGGGCATAACTGGCATTGTCAATGACTTCAAGGCCTCATCCAGGATGGGTCTTTGGTGCTTGTGTGGGGTTTGTGAGTGACAAATTCTGTAGAGATCAAGGAACCTCACGTGTGCTGGCCATCGAGGACAGGGTGGCAGGACAGCGTGTGCCTGGCACCGCTTGCACAGAGCTTGTGTTGATGTTCTCTGAGCACTTCAAAGCAGTGGGCAAAGAGGGATCACTGGCAGAGCTGGCATGGGCTTTCAGAATTCCCTTGTTAGAGGTGGTTTGAATAGCTGGATCAGCCACGGCACGGCCAGGGTTCAAAACCTAGAGGCAGGATGGAAAATCAGACCTCTTTGTCCTGGTGCAGACCTACAACAGGGCTGCCAGGTTTCCTGCTGGGTTCTGTGCTGCCAGCTCTCTTCACGGATTTTGTACAAAAATGAGGGAGATGCTATGAAGGTGCAGTGTAAAAATGCCATTTGAACATGCCTGTGTGGTTTGGCTTAGTCTGACTTGTATGCTCTGTGAGAGAGCTTTGGGCATATGGAGACACAAATTATTTATTTTTTCTATAGGAACCAGCTTTACTAATTGCACAATCTCTCTTTGTTCGCTGAGATCCTGTGGTTAGATAAGGCAAAGCTGTGGTGACATTGCACACACAATCACGTAGACACTGCAACACATGTTCAATATGTTTAAAAGTGAAGGGGGAAAAAAATCAGTAACTAAATGCTATTTTTTTTCCCAAAAATGACTGCAGAACCAGCAGATCTGCCTTAGAGTGGTGCACAAAAGGTCACCACAGAGTCAGTGTCCCAAACACGGTGTGGGCAAGGGCACCTCCTGCTGCCACCTCGGCCACTTGCTGACAGCAGAGGAATGTGGAGAGCTGTGAGCCAGGCATTGCAGCATTGCAGAACCAACAGGCAGCAGGGACAGTGTCCCTGCTATCCAGGGACAAAGTGACAACCTGGCACAGCGGCTCAGGAGCAAGGTGATCTCTGCTGCATGAGCAGTGGGGGAGTGCCAGGGGCTGTGGGGTGGCCTCACTGGTGTGGGTCTGGGCTGAGAGAGAGGGGCAGTCACCGGCTGCAGTCACAGGGGACAGCTCTGGCATAGCTCTGCATCCAGGGCTTTGAGAAAAGCTGCTTTTGAGACCCTTCTGTACCTGAGTGGATTTGGCACAAGACAAGCAAGAGCAGAGACACGAACCCGACACCACAGATCCCTCCCCAAGCTGCAAAGCTCTGAAGGAGAGGCTTCCCAGCAAAGCCTCTATGAGAAATCAAGTGTTTCACCCCTCGTTTTTCTTTTCAAAAGGACTGGACTTGCTGAAGATGTCCCGAGTTCTTCAGCTCAAAGGGTTAAAAGTTTGGCAGTGTTGCAAGCAACTGAACAATGGGTCATATCATGGAAACTGTCAGGCAACCTTAAATATAGCTGTTATGATCTGCATAGTCTGCAATGCTCTGGAAACCAGGATGAGCAGCAAGGGGAAAAAATTCATAAAGTCCATGGAGTTGTTTAGGTTAGTCAGGAACAGAGAGCACTGCAGGGAGTGCAGAAAGCCAAAGGGCGCCCAGGGAAAGGGGCGGGCAGTGGGAGGGCAGGAGCACGGAAAGGAGCCCACCGGGAGGAAGACTCGGATGAGCCAGACTGGAATAGTGTTGGAGAGGGGTGATGCTTGCTGTCTGGCTTGTTTTGGAAGTTTAATGGGTTTATCTGACAGCAGCTGGTGACCCCCTTTCCCCTAGACCTTCTCCTTTGGCCACTCACACACACCCAAATACTGGAGAACTGGTTTGGTGTTTGCACAAACCAATCTGACAAGGAGCCAGGAGTCAGGGCCAGGCTCAGCATTGATGTGGGGCTCCCACATCCTCACAGGGACCCTCACCACTCACCAGGAGGGGCTGCAGCATGCAGATATCAGCTCCTTCCCCTGAGCATCCCAAGCATCCCTCCTGAGATAGCCAGCAAGCGTGGCCTGAACTTGGAGCCCGAGAGCTTCAAAGTGAGTCGGAAACTATTTTATCATGGCAAGATCAGTGCAGGCTGCGGTGCTGGAAGCCAGTGGGGCTGGGGAGGAAGCTCAGTTACGGGAAGCGACTCTTGCTGTGCTGTCTGGGCGCGAGCCTGGCACGGGGAGAGAGGCCTGAGGAGCACTGAGCTATGCAGGAGGTCACACCCGCCATCCCTGCGGCCTCCAGGCAGATGCTCAGCTGGAACGGTGTTATAGCCAGGGATCCTGAGTGATTTATACTGCTGGAAGAGGTTCTTGTTTCCCTTCTTCCTCTCCAATGCCCTGGAGTCCTTCCTTATGCAGCAGCACCGACAGGCAGCTGAAGGGCCCCACCCAGAGCCGTGCCCCAGCTCAGACATGTCACAGGGAATGGCACCTCATGGGACACCACAGCCCTGCTGCCCCCTTGCAAGCACCAACACAGCAGCTTCCCCGCTGGCTCATCACCTGCCATTTGCTGGCCATTGTCTTCAGAGCCCCTTTGGGACAAAATGCAGCTCTGGCTGAGCATAGAGTGACCTTGGGAGTGAGTTTTGGCTCCATCACTGTCCTTCCTGTCCATCCTCCCCGAATTCTCACCCATGTCCCCATGAGCTGTGCCCATTGCCCCACAGGCTCCTGTGACACCCCTGACACCCCACGGCCCACACAGCCTCCCTTGTACCCATCTGCTCCCCTCCTCTCCAGCTGCCATCATGGCTGAGATCAGCATCCTGAATGCCAAGCAGGGGCAGGAGCTGCTCTTGGACAGTCCTTCAGTCCTGAAATCATTGGAAAATTTGCAGGGACCGTTTGGGGCAGGTCTTGTGCCAGGGGAGAGCTCCAAGGCACAGAGGGACACCCCCTGTGCTACATGGCACAGCGCTGACCTGAGTATTTCCACTGGCCTTTTCTTGACCATTTTTGGTCCCTTCCATTTGTTTTTGAATCTGTTCCTCCTCTTTGCCCAAGTTCTTTTGCGCTAATTGGGAACTGGCTCCTCTCGGGGTGGGAGGTCTGTCAGGACCGCCTTATGACAGATTTACTTTGTCTCTCTGTCTCTGCATTTTGGCAGTTTGGTTCTTCTGCAATGTTCTGGATTTGGATCTTGCTTCTCAACGCTGATATCTTCACAATAGGCAGCCTATGGATTGAATAAATTAAAACATAACGAGCTGGAATGCAACTGGCAGCTCTGCAAGATCCCCATCAGCACAGCAGGGCTTGTTAATGCACAGCTGAGCTGTGTCTCTGGGCAGGCACGAGCCCATGGCCGCAGCCTGGCTGGATGGTGAGCCCAGGTGGGATGTAGATGTGCTGGACAGGGTGCTGGACAGTGTCCTGAAAAGGCCTGACAGGTAGGAAGTGTCACCCAAAATCAGATTCAGAAGTAGGACAAGGATCGCTCATGTTGATCCTTGCTCCCTACATGCTTTGGGTTCATCAATCCTCTTTGCTCCGTGACTGGAGCCTCTCCTCCATCCCACTGCCGTGCTAATGAATGCCACCAAAACCTTGCAGCTGGGTCCCTCCTGCAGCACAGTGGCTCTGTGTTCATGCCAGCCTTGTCCCCTGCTGAGGGGTGTCTGTATCAGTTTTCCTGCTCACTTCAGCTGTAGAGGATCCATCCAGGGGCTATATCTCTCTTTCCTGTTTCTGCTTTCCCTGCAAAATTTCTCCTTTTATGAGCTCACCCAGCTCATTTTCAAGCCTTTTGCTAACCCATTGCTAACTTGGCTCAGCAAATGCAGTGGCCTCAGAGAGCCCCATTGCCTGTCCTGTGGTGGAGGTGACACACAGAACACCCGGTTGTGACAAGCAGCCAACGAAGGAAGAAAAGGAAACCGCGGGTGGCGGAGTGTGGGAGTCCATGGCCAGCGTGGGATTGCAGGAATGTTCATCCCAGCTTGCAAGGCATCAGGAGGAGATCCAAACCCAGGGAAGGCCCTTGAGAAATGGAGAGCACGTGGGCTGGGGCCAGAGCCGTGATGGGAACTCAGGCAGGGAGCAAATGGGAAATAGGGAAGCAGGGTGGGAAAGCGGTTTGCTCTCCCTCCTGAGGATGCTGCCGCTCACTGCAAGCCAAAACTCACGAGCTGTGGGTAGCCCTGGCACCTCCCCTGCTGTCCTGGCCAGCCCCTGGCAGCTGTGGGGTTCATGGCACAGGTACTGTTTGCTTTGGGTCACACACACCCATCAGCAGCACGACAGGAAAGCGAATGTGACACACACAAGCCTCAGAATTCGCTCACGTTTCCTGACACAGCTCTGCCCAGCAGGGCTGGCCAGCACCTGCTTTTCGTTAGGACACACGCTCTCCCCAGTGCCTGTCTGCAGCTGGCCACAGGGGCAGGAGAAAGACCAGCACATTAGAAAAATCTGGGATGAACAGAGGAGTCTGGTTAGGGCCTGCCCAGGGATGGTGAAAGGAGCAGATAAGCAGTTTCTCCTGGGAGGAGAACAAGCAGGCTGACGGTGAGGGGCATCTTGCATGGACAAGTACTGGCAGGGTGAAGGGCAGGAGGGTTTCAGAGGAGTGAGATGAAGAAACCACAGCAGAACAATTTCTCTGGGTACCCTGAGGTGTGTCAGGGCATTTTCCTTCTTGTTTCTCCTGAGCGTCTCACAATTAGTGAGATTCTGTTGTTCTTTCAGACCTGGGCATAATCTGTGCCCTCTCTCCCTGAGATCTGAGTACTCATCTTGCTTTTTGGAAGAGAATTTCTGCACAGAATCCAGTTCACCTCCAAAACCCACCATGCTCCTCTTCCCAAGGTAGAACAATGGTAGGACCACAGCCAAAGTTCCCAAGATTGGTTTCTCATTTGTTACCGTGGGATATATATCTCAATCCTAACAGTGAGGCAGGGAACCATCAAACCTCACCAGTGCCCATATAATGCAAATTAAGAACTGAAATAGGTGATGAAGTCAAGCCAGGGGGATGGCTGGGGAGGGGGCTCAGAGATTCCCTGCTGGTTAGTCCAAGAGGGGATGTCATCTGGCTTGTCTCCCTGCACAGAGCAGGCCAGTCTTTCCCTCAGTGAGTACTTGCAGAGCACATATTTTGGTGGTTGCTTTGTATTGATTTTTGAGTTGGCAATAGGAGGAGCTCCTCCCATGTTTGAGTTGTTCCAGCGCATTTCATTCTACATCAGATCTTCAAATTAACCTAATGATCAGCTTGATTAAATTATGATAAATCCAGTAACATACCCATGTCATCTTTCTGGAAAGACATCAGTCTTGTTCAGCTCTGAACCTCCCAAATCAGCTCTCATTTGACTAGCAGTGTCTCTTCCAATCCAATGGGGATTTGGGACTAGACACCCTGCTGAAGCTCCTCCAACCAACATTTCTTATCTTCTATTTATAGTTTATCCTAGGAGAGTCAACCCTTTGCATGGGCTTCAGCTTTTCTGGGGACCCCTCGGCTCAGCTCTGGTGCCAGAGCAGCACCCAGGATGGAATAGTCCAGCTCCTCCCTTAAACCCAGCATTGTGCACCTCAGCCCCATCCAACCCCAAAGAATAGAGGGTGTCACACGTCACGGTCCGATGACAGACCTGTGTGAATTATTGTTTCTTATATGCATTAAAAATATAAATTGTTAGCTACTATCTATGTGAGGGAGACAGAAAAGCAGAGAGGGAGGATTTGTTTCACAGGGTAAAGCTCACTGAATTCCAGCTTAGTCCCAGCTGGCCAGGCTGTGTAGAGATCAGGACCCAGAGGAAAGGTTGAGGCAACGCTGTTGGATGATAGGGAGCAGGAAAAGAAGTTTGATCCTGAAGGTTGAATTCTGATTCTGGTCCTTGGATCCAGAAATATTCCCAGTGCACAGGACTGTAATTCATAGAATCATGCAATGGCAGAATGGTTTGGGTTGGAGAGGACCTTAAAGCCCATCTTGTTCCAACCTCCTGCCACTGTCCCAGGTTGCTCCAAGCCCCTTCTCTTTTGTCTCCACCCAGCCAGAGCAGCAGGATTTCCAGTCCTTCCCTGGCTAAAATCTCAGCAGATATCTGCTTCGGGGATGAGAAATACAGGAACCAGCACAACCCTTGGCTGCTCAGCCACTCTGTGAGGGATGCTGGAAGATGTGTTTGCTGAGGAGCACCCCACATCTCCCAGTGTGGAAAATCGCCAGTTTGAAGAGAAGGGAGTCACTAGCAGAGCCTTGCTTTCACGTGGTGGTGTTCAAAAACCTCCTGCCCCAGCACACCCCAGGCAGGCAGCAGGGCTGGGGAGCTGCTCTGGAACACAATCCAGCTTTCAGGAGTTCCTCACATCAGCCTGATGAGCCCCGGGGGAACGGAGGCGCCCGGAGGGACGGAGGTAGGGCCGTGACCCGGTGCTTATGGAGAGAGGCAGCAGGAATTAGATCTGTCCCATAAAATAAACAGCCCGAGTCTCTAATTTCCAAACAAGCCCCAATGGCCCCTTTCCCTGAGCTGCTCTGCTGTGACTAATCGTGCTGGTAGGTGTTGGGTCAAAATCAACAATGGTTCTCCGCTAAGGTCACTCACTTTCTCTGTTTATACTGCTAATTTTATCGCTGCTCAGAGTGGCTAATGGCATTATTTATACGTTTAGCAGTGATAAATGCTGATGCTAAATAAAGCAGGTTAAGGGCTGGCTGGCACGGGCAGGTTAAGGGGCTGATATGGCACATCCAGGACTTTATCATCAAAGGAATTAGCACTGTGGGTAAGAGCTTTCCTGGTTTTCTGCAAAGCTGAACATTCATGAATGGGGAATGGCGACAGCAATTAGCAGTGGTGGTGGTAATAGCAATTATTGGCAATGGTGAGGTTTAAGAGCCTGGATTTTACACACCTCCCCAGGAGGGCGAAGGGAAACCCCCCAGCCTGCTTTCCATGGTGCAAAGCTGCTCAGAGCTGCAGGTGTATAAAACAGAGGCTGTGGGAGAGCAGAGACAGAGCTCAAACACCCAGCCCTCCACCTGAGAGCTGCTGGGAGCAGGGATGAACAGCCCAGGGCACCCGGGTCTCCCCCAGGGATGGGCAGCCCCAGGAGCAGCGCTGGGGTTTTTGCAGTGCTCAGAGAAAGCTTCTCATTCCTCTGGAAATGTGTTTACTTTGTAGTGAAAACCCACAGCCCACGTTATCCCAGGGAAAGCTGGCTGAAATCCAGGCAGTTTGACCCGGGGATGCCACTGAGGTGACTCACTGAACTCGCAGTTTTGGGAACTCCTGTCACTCATCCTGTCTGGATGAGAGTTTGGACTACATCACCCAGGATGCTCCATGAGGTCTTCCCTTGGAGCTGGGCTGATGCTTGGTGAAAGCCCTTGGCTGCAGCCCAGCCTGTCTCACACAACCATGAGGCCCTGATGTGTCTTTTCTAATTAGAAAACTCACCCTTTTCCAGTGAGAGATGATATTTTAGGAAACTTTCTGCGATATTTGGTTCCATCTTGAGAGAAAACTCTTGGCCTTTTTTCATCTTGGAAAAGGGACATGGGAGCATGAAAGGGGTCTCAGGGCCAGGGAATTGGGAAGATCTGTTCTGGAGACATCGTGGCCACGGGCAGCAGAGGAGGAACAGCAGTTAATGTGGATTTTGGAGAGGGAAACCAAATAGAATTGCTGCATGGCAGGAAAACAAGCAGAGAAAGACAGCATGGAAGGAAAATGGGCAGGACTTGAATACCACATCGAGACAGAGGATGGATGGATGTGCTGGATGTTCTCTCAGATCCTCATTGCTTGTACTGTCCATAACTAATGTGTCCACAGCCCCCCAAATCCAAATCTTAATCATTCTAAGGATTCCTGGATCCTGATCTTCATTCAAACTAAATCCACCTGGTACAGGCACTGCTCTCCCAGGTTAAACAAGTGTGAGCTCAAGCCAATTTCAGCCCCTTCTTGGAGCCCCTGTGTGTTCTCTGCACATCTGCTTTCATTCCTGCCCTGCACATCCCATCCCAGTGTCCCCTCTGTGGCAGGATGGTGACAGGGACTCTGCAGGATTGTGGGCTGGAAAGGAGCAGAGCCTGCTTTCACTGAAGTGTGTTTTTCTGGGACATCTGCTGGGACCAGGGTGTGTTCTGGCTGTGTTGAAGGCCCAGGATTGGGGTGATTTCCCAGGCTGGAGGTGTCTCATGGTGGGTGTTGCCCCAGGGGAAGCTGGACCATGTGCAGCGACCACTGTGGGTGCAATAGGTACAGCTCACAGCTATTTCCAAATTCCCTGCAGGGCAGGAGTGGGCCAGGGGAGCTGATGTGGGTCCCAGGTGAGGTGTGACCCTCTTCCACCAAACTCCAGCCCAGCACCATGAAAGGATGGTGATCCTGCAGCTGGAGCAGCAGTGTGGCCCCTCCATAGATCAATCTGGATGGATTCCCATCCCCAGAGATTTGTTCATTCCTTATCCCAGTCACACTGAGATCAGGATTAAACTGACAAAGGTCTGGATTTAATGCCAGGGATCCCCTGGGCTTGGATTTTCTCTACACAAGTTACCTGCTGCTCCCAGCAGGGTCTAGGGCCACAATCACATGGTTGCCACAGCCAGGGTGTGTGGGGAAATTTATCATCTATTTCCACTGAAGCCTCCTGTGGCAGTGCTCCTGTCTGGCACGACAGATTTTGGATTAACTTTTAAAACTTTTTTGCATTTCTGAATTCTTCAAGTGGGAGAGAAAAATAATTTTTACTAACTGTATCTTTGTCGGCCGATTCTCTGTAAATCACCTCGGCAAAAAAGAACCTGAAAGACCTGGTGGACCTTGAACATTACTGTGAAGGTTAAGAGCGTCCTGAGCTGCAAAAGGAGAAATGTTTTTAACAGGTAGAGCAAGGTTCACCTTTCCTGCAGCACCACAGAGGCCACATCTGGTGTCCCATATCTAATTCTGCAGTGCCCAGTATGGGAGAGACATGGAGCTACTGGAGAGAGCCCAGTGGTTTGAGAGGGCCCAGTTAGGTTGGGCTGGGAGGGATTTTCTTGTATTCACAGGCTCTGCTAACTGGTCTATGGTTTGGGTCCTGTGGAGATGATTCCACTGTGGTGATAACAGAGCCTTCAGAGAGGATTGCTGAGTGCTGTATGTGCACCCCTTCCTTCCCCTCAGGAAGGGTGAGCACATCCTTGCCCTGCAGGCAGTGCTGGGGCGCTCAGCAGTCTGGAATGAAGCTGGCTCAGCCCTTGGGAGCTGGCTCAGCCCTTGTCTTGAGGCTTCATCCCAGTCAGGAGGCGGAGGAGAAGAGCTGGAGGAAGGTCAGTGCCGTGGAACAGGAGGTCCTGCTCCCTCCAGCCCCCTCATACAGGGGTCAGGTGGGCACATCCTCCGTTACCAAACACCTGAGGAAGATCTCTGCCAGGTGGAGCTGCAGCCACAGCACAGCCCAAGCATCTTTTTTTTTTAAAAAAACCCCTCTTTTCTGGGGTAAACACGGCCGGGCTGAGCTCAGGTCCTGTCCTCAGGGCTGGAGTCAAGGGCTATACATTGTGTTCTGTGAGGCAGCACATGAATGTAAACAGCAGGCTCCAAAACAGTGGCAGGAGAATTAACTGATGCTATATGCTGCTGCTTCATGTTTTCTTTGGAGTTGAGGAATAGGTTTTGGAGAGATTTTCCTCCCCATTTTCTCCTCGTGCCCTTGGACACAGCTCTGTTATCCCCAGCTGACTTGCCTAAGCCTATAATCCCTGGTGCTCAAGAGAGTGAGAAGAAAATAGGATTCAGCGTCCAAATGCCTCATGTGTCGGCCTCTAGAAGATTCCTACCATCTGCTCTGGCCACCAAGCAAAGGGACTGAGCTCATTTTGTATCCTGTCATGCCGTGCTGTTGTGCACAAGGAGCTGGAAGGGCAATGGGGGGGATCTGTCTGCCCCAAGTTTAGCCCAAGGAGCTGGGAGTGCTGCACACCCCCAGGCAGAGCTGCCCCCGTGCACTGCAGTGCCTGAAAAGCACCTGTGCCTCACCCCAGAGAAACCTGAGAGGCAGATCCTGCCTTCCCACCTCGAGGAGAGACCTTGCAGTTTGACAGCATTTCTCCTGCATGCTCGGAGCTGAAAACGGGCCAGCAATCTTTCTGCTGTTTGAGGTCAAGATAACAAATCACCCAGCACATTTACTCAGAGCAGCCACTGACATGCAGAGGAAGGGCCTCCAAGATCATACCCAGCTCTCTGCTGCTGGCCAGCCAGGGCTCAGAAGCATCTTGATCTGCCAGGGGTACTGTCCTTGCTCCTGTGTGCAATGCCAGCTGCTGTCATTCCCTAGGAATGCCCAGCCAGGAAAATCCAGCTGCCTTCCTGCCCTGTGTGTTTCCACATCGCTCAAAAGCTGTCAAGCTGCAGCACTAAGGGTGGATCCCTATTATTTTTGACAATCTGTGTTGGTTTCCATGCTTAGGTACGGCCTGTAAGCAGCTGTTGGCATGGAAGAAACGCTTATTTATTGTTAGCTGAGACAAAATCCTCTTGCCAGTGAAGTCGGCTGCTGCCTTATATTGCAGCAAAAGATGAATTCACAGCCTTAATTTAAGTTGCTGTCACATACCTGGAGCCAGAGCAGCCAGTGCTTCCCACAGCCTGCAAATCCAGCCATCCCTGCTGGGGTCTAATGCATCAGGGTTATGACTCCTCCAGATGCTTTCCAGCATCCCAGCACAATTCCAGGGAACAGGCAGCACGACAAGCCTTGGATTTTCAGGCCGGGTTCACCAATTCCTGCCTGCAAGGGGTAGAGATCATGCAGGGATGTCCCTGTGCTGCTCTCCAGGTGGAAAATGGGGTCCAGCCCCACTCGCTGGGGAAAAGGAGCAGCCAATATATCCCTGGGCTGAGGTGCTGGTTTGGTGAGCTGGACACCTCTGTTACAGCTGGCATCCTCTCACTTCCACAGCAGCCATAAGCCCTGCTCCTTATTTTTCCCCTAAATCAAAGATTCCGCTTGTAGAAATGCAGCCTTATAAACACTGCTCCGTCAATTCATCATATTTTCTTGGATAAGTTAAATTAATTGACCTCCTTTAATCTCTCACTAAAACATGCCCTTCAGACACGATGTTTTTCTGTAGCTCGTTTCAGAACCCTTCCATTTTTTCTTTTTTGTTTTTCGGTCTCTTAAAAGAAACTCATAAGGCTAAAAATGGGAAGGCTCTTCCAGTGCAGTCTTATCAATGTCATGAACAGATAACTTTGACACCATTCTCAGAGTCAGTGTCACCCAGTCTCTGCAGGCAGGACTGCATTCCCACATGGGCACAGGGCAATATTTGCTGATGTTGTCAGCAGTGACCCCAAAGTCACTTTTAAGGTCGTGGCTTTCTGGGGTACAATGCATTGTCCTGCCCATGACACCATCATCTTCCTTCTTGAAAATATAGAATTTATCTGGCTTCAGTCCAGCGAAGGGAAGGGAATGGAGCTGAGGAAGGGGCTGGAGCCCCAGGAGAGGCTGAGGGAGCTGGAAAGGGGCTGAGCCTGGAGAAAAGGAGGCTCAGGGGGGACCTTGTGGCTCTGCACAAGTCCCTGACAGGAGGGGACAGCCGGGGGTGTCGGGCTGTGCTCCAGGGAACAGGGACAGGAGGAGAGGGAACAGCCTCAGGCTGGGCCAGGGGAGGCTCAGGGTGGACAGCAGCAGGAATTTCTTCACTGAAGAAGTGGTTAAACATTGGCAGAGGCTGCCCAGGGAGGTTTGGAGTGCCCATCCCTGGAGGTGCCCAAGGAAGGGCTGGAGGTGGCACTCAGTGCTCTGGGCTGGGGACAAGGTGGGGATGGGCACAGGTTGCACTCTGTGGTCTTGGAGGGCTTTTCCAACCTCAGTGATTCTTTGATTCCATATCCAAATGCACCCTCTGTAATGCCCAGCTAACCAAAACCTCAAATTTCTCCACCTTTCAAACGCTGTGAGCACTAAATACTGATATTCCTTTACTACAACACATTTCTTCAGCCTTGAAAAGCACAACAGCAAATATTTTTCTCCAACAAGAATGATTTTCCTCTGAGCATCATTAAAGAGCTCATTTTGTGTGGGGTTTAGAGCAGGACAGCAATGTTCCTCTCCCCAGAAACTCCTGCAGCATCATCTGAGAATGACTATTGGCAGACACATTTCAGGATCTGCCTGTGCAAATGGCATTTTTGGTCAGTGAGAATTTCAAGAACAAAATATCACCGAGTTTCAGCCTTTAGGGAAGGTCAGGGTGTTTACAGACCAAACCCCATAAAATTAACTATTGAATTCATGCTTTGAGAGCAGAAACAGCTTTTGATTGTCTCTGAGTAGTCTTGTACCAGCTTGCCACAGTTTCAGCTGGGACTGATGTCAAGTTAAGAGGCTGACAGTTTATTCTATGCTCTGTAAATATTTGTACACTGTTGGCCTCTTCCAGTCCTTTGGAACAATATTCCAACTTTTGTTAAAAATAAACATGAATGGGGCGGAGCTCAAGGACCAATCCTTTATAAACCCTTGCGTGCTGATTTTCAGCTCCCAGCCATTTGTAAGGGAGGTTTTCCATGTCTCAGCCTCCCAGCCTGTGACATGGGGCAGTGTTTGCAGGAGTGGCTGCTGTTTTCAGCACGAAGATGCCACCTCGGGGCGTGGGCAGTAGTGAGGACATGAACCCCTGCTGCAGTTGAGAATCCTGACCCAGGAGACCTCTGCACACTCCCAGGTTACTTTTCAAGGCTCAGCTTCCACAAAGAGACTGCCAAGAGCTGAGAGCTGCAGCCTGGTCAGCATCACACGAGGGAGAGGACGGGTGGGAACCCCCTGAAGGATGGCCAGAACATAGACAGGGTAGGAGAGACAGCACCAGGGATGGGGTTGAGGATGTGAGAGCTCTGGGGTGTCAAATATGAGGGCAGGAGGAAAGCTTGGCCTCCAAAGCCGTCAGAATTCAGGGCTGAGCTTTTCCCAACTCTGTCATTATTGGTTAGAATTTCATGCCAAAATTCAGAGCTCCAGTTCTGCACAAAGGCTGAGCGAGCCTGACAAGCTAAGGCAGCATTCCCTGTCTTCCTCAAGACCAAGTGCTGAGTCTGCCAGACTAACCAGGAGAATGTGGGAATTCCTATCCCCTTTTTCCCCACTACTTGTTTGTGGACACTGTAATCTCCCCAGATAGCCCAGCTTGCTCCAAATCTGTTTGAACAACCCAAGGATGCAAAAGAGAAAGTGGAATGTTGTGTTCCTCAAGGATCCTCCTCTGCCACGGACACCAGGACAGCAACCCTGTCCTGGAAAAAAAAACCCTGAGGAGGGTGAGAGCTGCTCCAGGAGGTCAGTGCTTCCCTGCAGAGGGCCTGGTGCAGATGCTTGTGGGGTCAAGGTGCTCACTGGCCACCCCTTGTAAGGCTCAAACCCTGGCCACAAGAGAACAGGGAGCCTGGGGGAGCATGGACACCTTGTAGAGACCCATGAATCAAGGACTGTGACAAATGGACTTGTGGAGGATTCTTAAAGTTTGACTGAAAGCTCACAGAGTCTTGTCCATCTGTGTGCAGGCTCTGAGATGAGCTGTGCTCACTTAGAGAGGCCATGGGATAGAATTGCTGAGAGACAAATGGAACTGGAAACAAGCTTCAAAGGATGGCCTGGCAAACAGAGCAGATATTTTGGACAATTAGAACAGTGAAAAATGCATTGGAGCAACACCACATGGGGTAAAATAATAGAAATAAAAGGTGATTGATGTTAGAAGTATCAGCAGCATTGTGTGGCAAAAGCTGATAGGCTGGAAAACATTTATAAGGTGTTGTAACAAAGAAATAGTTTGGCTTCTGGTAGAATGGTGTTGAGTTTGACATCTCTTGTGTCTCACCCTTCTACGAGATTGATAATAGAATAAAATCTTTAAAAACTCCTCCTGGTTGCCTCATCCCTGTAGAGCTGGGTTTTTCCAACAAGGGACTGGCTGGGATATGGGAGACTCCTCTTGGTTCCTTCTTGGCTTTCACTGCAGAGCAAACCTGAGAGAGCCACCACTGCATCTTGTGACCTCATCTCTGTGTTTGGCACCTCTGGCCTTGCCAGGGCCATGCAGGGTGAGTGTGAGCACTGTGCTGCAGCTGGGGATGTCCTTCCACCCCAGGCACAGAACACAGGCTCTGCCTGCCTGGAAAAGACTGACAGGGAATGAGGATAGGAAGGCAGGCATGCACTAACCCCCAGGGAATCACTGAGCAAATAGCTGAAGAGCCTGGCACTATTATTCATTATGTTTCTGGTATTATTTAGTGGCATGAGGTTAAAATAACACACTCAAGTAAAGAAAAAAAAAAAAAATGACCAGCGAGATACCGAAGCAAACCACATGGAGAGAACAAGGATCTTTGGCTCTAAATTGTCCAAAAGAAGCTCGATGGGGGAACCCTCCTCAGCTGCATCTCCCCAGGGGGTTCATGCAGTCCTGCTCTGCCTTTGACACATGCAAAGCCAGATGCAGGCATAAAACCACGCAGGTTTTCCAGGTGTGGACAGGAATGCAGGCAGGCATCTGGGATTGGAGGAGAGGAGGGTACCAAGCACAGCCCCAGACACTGAGGAAGGAGACGTTTCAGGGAGAGCTGATCTTTTTATGCTCTGAACAATCATCTCACTCTTTGGGTCTTGTCAGGGCTCTGAGACATCCCAAGAGAAAGCTGCTCTTTGCCCTGAGAGTGCTCAGATGCTGTGAGCCAGAGACCCACTGCCATGGGGGTCAGCTCCTTCTGGGGAGGATTTATGAGATGTCTGAGGCATCAACAGCCCCCCACCCTTAGCACTGCAAGGCACGGGCCACGCAGCTTGTGCCATAAATCTGGGCTGTCTGCCCAAGCCAGTACAGCTGGATGCAGTCCTTGGGCTGTGTGATCCACATCCAGGGCCAGCACATTTTCAGCAAGAGGCAGATGGGAGAGCAGGGGAGCAAACACTCCAGGCACGAGTGCAGCGATTGTGGCCGGCCCGCGTGGGACTGCGGTCACGTTCCCTCCGAGGCAGAACAGGACACAGTGGCAGGTTCATCCCTCAGCAGGGCTGTGCTCTGTGCCTGGCAGGGCCAGGGAGGCTTTCCCAGGGACACATTCCAGTCCCCTGGGTCACGGCAGCTCCCTTGGATGTTGTTTTGAAGAAGCTCCCGAGCGGATCTATGACAAAGTGCAACCCAAAAGAGCAAAGCGAAGCCCTGGCTCCCCTGGAGCCAATGGGATTTCTGCCCCCAGTGTCATGGGGTGAGGATTTCCCCCAGCCTCCCCCACTCTCCCTTGGCTGTGGTGTCAGTGGTTGCAGAACAGTGCCAACCCTTTGGGTACACAGGAATTTGGGGTTCATGCAGGCCTCAAAGAGATGAGACTGGATGGAAAAACTGCCAGCAGCCGTCCTCCAAATGCTCCCTTCCAGACCCAAGAGGCACAAGCAGCAGAGCTGGGAAATGCCAGGGTGCATCTTGCAGGGCAGAAAGGCACTGATGGTGGGACAGCTCCCATGGCCACTGCAGAAGCCAGTCCAGAAGGCCTGGGGGGGATAGGATGGGAAATCACTGCCTCTCAGGCTGGCCAGCGGCTGCAATTCTCTGTGGTGCTCCCTCCTGCAGACACATCCCTGTGCTCCTGGTGCTGGGAATGGTGTGGCCATGGCAGGGTTGGGTGGCTGTGCTGTGCCCTCCCTGCAGCAGCTGAGCCCAGCACAGCCCTGTCCCATCACAGAGCACAGCTCAGCTCTCAGGAGGGGACGGGCAGTGGTGTCCCCTCACCGACCTCAGCTCACTGCAGAGAAAAATAACTCTGCCACAGGACCCGAGCGCTCCCTGCCAGCTCTGTCACGGATCTGCTCCCTGTGTCACAGCTCTGCGTGTCACATGCATCACAGCTCTGTCTGCAGAGCTGAAATGCTCCCCCTATCCTTTTTATCCTTTCCCCAAGGTAGGCAATAATTTCTTTGCCCCATTCCTGCATGGAAAGTCTTCTCCTGATGTATAAGATGAGGTGTAACGTCCACAGACCCTCCTTTCTTTAGCAGGAAATATCTCCCTGTCTCAAAATCTCCTTAGCTGGATGATCATTTATCTTTGGGTTTCCACTGGGTTCATGTTTCCTGTTTTCTTCTTCCAGATTGTGATCCCTAACTGGAGATATTTTACAGCTCTGCTTTGCTTTCCACATATCACTGCAGAGATAATCTCTGAGCAGACAGTTGCTTTTTCCTTGGAAGTTATTGGGGGAAAAAAAAAGTAACTGAGCTATCAAAACACGAGCGTGTCTTTGAAACCAAAAAAGTTCCTCTCTGACTGTGCATCCTCCTGGCCCCAGCACATCACCCAGTAATTGAGATTTCTGCCTTTCCAAGCATTTGCTTTCTGTCTGCTTCTCCTTTAAATTCCCAGGAGCCTCCTGGCAGCGCAGGCAGCGCTGATCCCCTTTTACCAGCAGAGAATGCCTTGCACTTGGTTTTGTTGATTCCTCTAATCTAAACTAAGTCATTCACTCAGAAAGTTCAAGGCTCTGCAAAGGTGACGCTCTGGACCCCGTCCCAGGTGAATGTTCCCATTCCCTGCCAGCTCCCAGACGGGTAACGACTTCCCAGCTCCACAGGCCCAGCACTGCTGGAGTCAACTGTTATAAACCTGCCACGGGGGATGAGGGCTCATGAAAGGGAAAGGAGCCTCTTTATTGTCTGTCTGCTCGCCTGCCTTCGGTGCTGCTTCCCGTCAGCGCCGTTACCCCGGGACTCCCACGCGGGATGCGCGGCGGCAGCAGCAGAAATCCTCTCCCAGAAACACGGAGATGCTCTTCCAGAAGCACAGAAACGCTCCTACAGCAGCACAGAAATGCCCTCCCAGCAGCTGGGCCCAGCCCACGACACTCAGCCCTGTCACTGTCCCATCACGCCCCGTCCCAGGGACCTCCTTCCCCTCTCTTTTGCTTTCTCTGACATCGAGTGGTGACAGATTCCCTGGTGACACCTCTGCAGAAGGCAAGTCATGAGACACAGAGAGCTGTAGTGAATGCACTGAGGAAGGCAGTACAGCTGGTGGCATTTTTCTAGAAGCTGAACTCAGCTGCTGTGACACTGAGGTCTTTTCACTGTTTTTCCATCTACTGCTACAGAGAACATATCCAAGTAGGAGGTTGCTTCAGATTTCCATATTTTTTTCCCCAGAAAGTACCAGGGTGGCTGGCAGGGCATGTAGGGGGGAAAGGCAGTGGGAGTAATCTGGTGTCAGATTATCTTCCCAAAATAAAAAATAAAGCAGTGGCTCTTTTCTTTAGATAGTTGTGCTCCAACCCCAGCTCCTGGTCATGTTTACACCTCTGCTGTTGGAGCACGAGGTGTTGAGAACCCCTTCAGGGTGCTTGGGATGATGGATTCACACTTTTCAAAGAACTGGAGAACATGTCCCCCATCCAGTTCCACCTCTTCAGTGCCATGGACCAGAGCAAGATGTGGAATGAGGACTTCCAGTGCTCCCCAAGAGCACCCCTGGCCCCTGGGCACCCTCAGGGTTCCCCCTGAGCTGAGGGCAGGTCTGGCAGAGGGCACAGCACGTGCAGACAGCACCGTGGAGCAGAGCCCCAGATTCTTGGCAGGGCTGGCTTCCACCTCCTCCATGATCATGGCCCCGCTGCAGAGCTGGAGCTGAGATTTCCACACATGGTGCTTGTCGGCCTTGGGGAGCGTCTCTGCCGCCCGTCACGTAACTGCTCGCCTGGAGGAATGTGCTGGTGTTTCTTTCGGGGGATTACTGGGTCTTTCCTGTCCTGTTTTTTCCTTGGAAAAGCCCTTTCTGTCTGCAGGGCCCAGGCAGGATCTCTGGGCTGTGTAAAGCTCTGCACCCCACGGCACGGGCAGGACCCTTCCCCTTCCCTGGATGTCTGTGGTGGCACCTTGGCCCTGCAGACGAGCTCCAGGGGATGCTGCTGCTGCTGGCAAAGCCACCTGCTCGTGGTGTGTGACCATCTAGGAGGGCAGCTCGCCCTGCCTGACCACAGAGCAGCACCTGGGATTCAGCTGTGGGACAGGGAAGCTGTCACCCATCCCCTGAGCTCCTCTTTGAGCCCCAGAGCTGTGCAGGTGTGTGCCCACAGCTCCCCAGTGCCTGAAGCTGCTTGGCTTGGTGGTTGAGCTGGACACTGCTCATTGTGGGATGTGCCCACACCTCGTGTGGATTGAAATGTAGCTGTGAATATTCTCCTGGCATGCTGCAGAGGGATGGCCTGGAAATTCAGAGTTTGGCCATCATACAGCGGCTTTAGGACTAAAGTTTAGACTCATCTTCTAGAGCTTAAAAAGAAATTCATTAGAATTCCTTTTCTCATGCAAACAGCAAAACATGACCTGCCTTCTTATCTGGAAGAAAGAGATGTTTCCATGGTCCCCCTGATCTGTGTATCTGGAGCTCCAGTGGCTCAGCTGTGTGGCATCACTGTGCTCAGCATCCATGGGGAGGAGCAGGAGGGGCCAGCAATTCAAAGTTTTGGAGGAAATCAGAGCATGCACAGGGAGCAGGGCCTGCCTGGGACACTGCGGGTGCTGCTGCAGGCCAGAAGGTCTGAGATGCACAAACATTTTCTGAAACAGCGTTTCCTCCCCTTGATTTCCTCCAGTCACCAGGCCTGACTCTTCCCAGAAGCAAATCATTCATCTAAGCTATGGCTGCATAAAATGCCCTGGAGGGTCAGCTGCTGTCGCTCCAGTTATCCATTTATCCAGGCTGCTCCCTACCAGCACCCTTGGGAGTGGATCTGCTTTCTGAGACCAGCACAGAGCTCCTGCCCCTGCAAATCCCCTGCACTCAGCTGTGCTCAGACAGGCTGCAGGACAGCACAGCCCTGAAGACTCTCCCTGAAGAGGTTAAAGAGTTACCTTGAGCTGGGATCTGTATTTTGTTAAATTATTTGAAAGAACAGCATCTCCGCTGTTTCCTTCCCCAACGTGCAGAAGAAAAATGACTGTATTATGGTTGTGTCTAGCGTAGTGCTTGGCACCAGGCCAGCAGGATTTACAATGGCTGGGTGAAAAGGCTGCAGGGAAGGCAGTTCATCCTGCTGTGGACAGTGCTTACAGGGTCTGCAAGGACCAATCTCACAGCACAGCAGGGGCCAGGAGGAGCCCTGCCAGCAGAGAGCTGCTGGAGAAGCCATTTGTTCTGTCCCTGAAACATGAGGTCAGCAGGACCCACCACCTCCTGCCAGGGGTGATAAGAATGGGGAAGGCAACAGAGTAAGGCAGGCTTTGTCTGTTCTGGATGAAAGATCAATTTTATTGCAGCTCCTCAGCATAAGATTTTTCACGCCGGTATTTTCTGGCTGGAAAAACACATGTCTGATTCAGAACCTTTTTCAGAAAGAAACACCTGGCCTCACTCCCTGGAGGGGAGGAAGCAGCTGAATATTAATTTCTAATACTCTGTATTAAACTCACATGCATCCCTGAATGGGATTTTACTCTAGAGGCAAGCACAGCTGGCAGGACAGGCAGGTCTGTGTTCTGCAATGGTTCCACAGCAGGTTCTGAGTACGTTCCTGCTCTGCTGGAATGCTGTGTCCTGCCCCATTTGCTGTCCTCTGATGCTCAGGCAATGCAGGGTGTCAGTTTGGAGGGCACTGAAGCCCTCTCCACAGCAGCTCCTTTTGTGATTGCAGCAGTCCTGGGTGGGACAGGAGGCACAGAGAGCTTGCAGGGGAGACAAGGCATAGTCTGGAGGTGGAAGAGATCTTTGGTCTGGTTTATTGCTTTGCTCTGATCAGGTTGGACACTGGCTGGGGCTGGGAGAGAGCTGTGTGCTCAGCTGGGTTTCAGACTGGGAGTGCTTCTCTAAGGAAGGGCCTGGTTTTTGGGTCAGACTGGCTCTGGGTATTCATAACCTTAGCTGGTAACTGCAGGAAGAGACCCCAGGCATGGATATCATGGACATTCCCAAAGATTCATGGATGTCACTGTCCTTACAGCAGGAGGTCAGACCTCACACTCAGTGCCCCCAGGTGCTCTGTACCCTGAGCAGCAGCACTGGGGCAGGGTCCCACCTCAGACTGAGCACATCCTCTCTTTGACCCGGGTCAGATCTGGTTGCCTGCATCTCCAGCTGAACCAGCCAAATCATCACTAAGGTCCATTAAAATCCTATCCAAATTCTTCCCCTCTGGTGAGGCAAGACCTTCAGCTGGACACCTGGGCGATTGGGACACACTTCCCAACATCCCAGGCAGCAGGTTTCCCATCCTGGAGGATCATTACAGCTGAGTTGTGTCCCTTCAGGAGGCAGTGTGGGCTCGCTTTCCCAGGACGGGCTGTAGCAGATCCGTACCTGACAGTGGCAGCAGATCCACAGGTTTCCTGTGACTGAGAGGCTGAGCAGGCTGTGAAGGCTGATCAGGGACAGCCACCTCCTCAGAAAGGTTTTTAGCAGCAGCCAGGTGTCTTATAAACTGCTTTTCTGGTTAGCAAGGAGATATATTTTAAAAATTGAAAGAGAGAATTATTCTGTGAAACTGCTCTGGAAAACGTGTAGTAAAGATGAATCCCGATGGACTGAGTTACACTGGGGATACAAAGCTGCTGCTCCCTGTTGTAGGCCAATGTCAGATGAGCTGTCCTAAACCCACAGGCCAGACCCTTGCAGCCGGTTCTGTTGTCCCCATGTGACCTGAACAACTCAGACGTTGTGACAAATCTTGGGAAATGAGCTGAAGTCATCTCATTTTTGTTGCATCATCCTGGATTCTGGTGACATCCTGACTGGTGTGTGTGAACCCCACACTGATGGCACCAGCTGGACTCCTGTGACATCACTGTCAGGACAACCTGGCACTGGACTTGCTACAACAACCTGAAAGCCGAGTGAGCCTCCCCATGCCCCAGCCAGCTGGAGAGGACAGCTGTGTCCCCTGTGTCCCCTGTGTCCCCATGGGCTTTTGGGCCAGGCTGGTGAGCTCTGCTCGTCCATGGAGTCAGGGACACAGCTTGTGCCTGTGTCAATGGAGGCATTTGTTCCCTGGCCAGCAGAAACATAATGTTTATGATCTGCCATCCTACTTGTCGTGGCCAGTGACAGGACCCAGGGAATGGCTGGAGCTGTGTCAGGGCAGGGTTAGGGTGGATTTTAGGGAAAGGTTCTTCTCCAGAAAGTGCTGGCACTGCCCAGGCTTCCCAGGGAATGGGCAGAGCCCCAGAGCTCCAGGAGGGTTTGGACACCACTCCAGGGATGCCCAGGGTGGGATTGTTGGAGGGGTCTGTGCAGGGCCAGGAGCTGCACTGGGTGATCCTGGGGGTCCCCTCCAGCTCAGGAGAGTGTGATTGTATGCAGGCAAGACAGGCTGGTGATCTCTCCTTGCACAGGGTCTTACCTTCACTGGTGCTCCCCATCCCCGAGTGCAGGAGGAGGGAATGGTCAAAGTCAGCTCTGCTGGGGCTTAGCAGAGGGAGAGGGGAGCAGGCACTGGGGCTCAGCTCTGTTGGTGAGTGTCTGCCTGAGCATGCAGCTGCCTAAATCCCAGAGATTACTCACAGCAACCTCAGCACAAGAGTTACTGCTGAAGGAAAAACTTCAATGTCAAGAGCATGAGTAATAACCAAGCTGGCACTTAACGGTTCAAACAGAAGATAAGAGCTAAGGCTGGATTCTCAGAGGGCCCGTTTTATCTCTTTTATATATGTCACAACTGAAGAAATGAAGAATATAAAAGTTATTTATTAGCGTTTCGTTCCTGCAGTACTTTTATCATGTTGAGTGTGCATTGACCCCACGGTACCACAGAACTGGAGTAGGGCTTAACAGATTAAGGGAATCCTCTATCTCAGTAGGACCAGATTTGGGGGTGATCTTCACCCTCTGACCCCTTCACAGCTCTTCCCTGTTCTCTGGGGGAAGCTGCTGTGCTGCTCCT
Source organism: Brachypodius melanocephalos (assembly GCA_013398615.1). Taxonomy (NCBI): domain Eukaryota; kingdom Metazoa; phylum Chordata; class Aves; order Passeriformes; family Pycnonotidae; genus Brachypodius; species Brachypodius melanocephalos. The sequence continues at coordinate 1,408,557 of VZSR01003022.1, forward strand.
GCCCAGCTCTGAGCCGTCCCCTCAGGGTGAAGAACACATTTTGACCCTCTGGGCAGGAGGCTGGAGGGGATCTGGTGCAGGCACTTGCACTGACCCAGGGGCCAGCTCTGTTTATTGGGGGAGCCCATCCCCAGGCTGCTCTTTCCCCACTCTTGCAAAGCCAACCAGAGAGCTCAGAGGTCCTGCTGAGTGGAAATGGTGCAAGAACCAGCTGGAGCATCCTGGTGCTGACAGCAGAGGCACGGCAAGGTGAGCCAACTGGAAGGGCTGGAGAAAAGAGATTTAGACAGGAGAATGTGAGATCTCTGTGGAAGTACCTAAGAGTAGGAAAGAAAACAGGAGAAAGGAGGAGGGAAGCAACAAACTTCAGTAAGTACAAAATATCTCTTAAGTTCCCTTGGTTGTGTGATGCGGATCTTGGCAATGCTGCGTGTGCTGTCCTTGGCTGAAAAATTCTCCTGCTGTCCTAGCTGTGAACGAGGTGGCTCCAAAGTGGCAATTCCTGCTGCTGGGAATTACTGAGCTGAACAGCAGAGTGGCTGGGCAGGGCTCAGCAGTGCCTGGGACTGCGGGGCAGGCTGAGTGCAGCAGGAAAAGCTGAGTTGCGCTCAAACAAGTTTAGATTGGTGCAGAAAGGCAAGCCCTGGAGCGTTTTGAAACATGGCATGTCGGGCTGAGCTAAACAGCAGTGAAAGGTGCAGCACTCCCAGTCTACACAGACCATCAGGGTGTTTACGTGGTGCAGGCAGAGGGATTGCTCCGGGGCTTCAGGCACAGGAAAGGTCAATAATTAATTATTGAACAGATGGGACAGTTTTGCCTGCATCTTCCTATAATTTGACTGCGGCCAGGTGGTGACTGTCTTCAGTCTGTCTGTGATCTGCAGTTAGTGTCTGTCACTGAGTAATTCTTGACCCTGGAAAGATTTGCATGCTGTAAATGTATGAGAAATCCAAGCCTGTGCCCTTTGACAGAGCTCCAGGTAGGTCCTTGCACTCTTGTCTGGTCTCACAGGCTGGGAGGGAAGTGGAGGATTTCAGGTGTCAGACAGGATGTGTGTGATAGACCCTCGCAGAGTGAATTTTAAATATTATAGTTCAGTCCACCAGCTGCAGTGTGGATGTTTAAGCTCAGACATCACCTTTCTTAATTATTCCTGTTAGTGGTGTCCCTGTTCTGGCTCATTTGAGGAAACCAAGTGAGAAATGGGTAGGAGTAGGGTACTGGGGTAGCTGTGGATCAGCTTGAACATCTCAGTGGGCATCAGGGAGTGCTTAGAAGAACCTTCATGTGCCAAGAACAATCCAAGTACTGTGGTGTTCCTGGTCAAAATCACATGTGTTTGTTATTCTGACTATCAGGACAAACTCCAGCTGGAAGATGGAAGAGCTTTCCAGGAAAGAAAGATCATCAGAGGATGGGCAAAGGGCTGGCAAACACAGTTCTGGGTGCAAGCTTCTCTGGGCTGATCTGGGCAGCCCAAGTGTGCTCTCAATGGCACTTGAGAGAACTGTGTTTTGACAGCTTTAATTCCTCTGATCTCATCCTACATAAAATGTCCTGGATTTTGGCATCGGCATCACCCTTTTCAAAATGCCTGGTACCTCTGAAGTAAACCAAATGTGAGTCTAGGGCAATTACAGCTTAAATTTAACGTTCAGGATTGAAGTGGGGCTTGTTGTGGACGACAGGCAAGTGAGAAATAATCTTTGTGGTTCAGGTCACTCGACACTCCTCATCTCAAGGGCCTCTTTCCATTTGTCAATAACTTTGATGAATGCCCAGCACCAGGAGTCCTCATGCCATGCATCCGTCTTGTCCTGGATTTGTTTATAACATCATGCTGAAACCAGTGAAGTTGTATCAGAGAAAACCAGTTGATTTTTTTTCCCCATTTTTTTTCCCCAAAATCCTCACCACTTTCATTTTGAGAAGCTCCAGCAGATGCAGGCTGTGGGGCAGCGCATGACATTTGGCAGAGGTGGTGGTGTGTGTGTGTGTCAAGATGTGCCTCCCGCTATCCTAGAGCAAAGATGCCCAAATTTGGGAACATTAAAAGGGTTTGAAAAGCCCTGGTTCACACAGACTCGATGGGAACTAGCTGGAGTTTAGCACCTAAAACCTTGCAAGCGTTTGTCTGCACAGGCCACGCTGCAGCTCTGCTCTGGAGGTTGTTCTCTGTGAGCCATGCTGGGGACAGGCTTGGGGGAGGACCAGAATGGGGAGGTGGAAGTCCTGGAAAACAGCCCAGATTCTGGAGGGCAGAGGAAGAACACACAAGGAGGATCCTGGGGTGGAAATGGGCTCAGGAGCCCAGCTGGGGACAACAGTGAAACAATATGGGGATCCAGGTGGGGGAACAGGCAGGATTGGTCTGAGAACAAGTGATGCTGGTGGAGAGGTAGAAAGGGAAAAAGGTGACATGAGGCCACTTGGGACCTCAGAGCTGGAGGAGCTGGAGGATGAGTGAAAAACTGCCCAGAAAAAGGGCAATGGGTCAATAACTAACATAATGTTGGTGGGTGACTGTGGCTGGGCAGTCTGGGGGATGATGTCCAGTGTGTCTGGCCATGCCTGATGCTCTGGCTCTGCTCCAGGCACACAAGGCACCACTGCTTTGTTCTCTGTCATGAACAAATCTCCTGCTGGGCCCCTTGGATGTTGCCAATTCTTTGGCTACTGCTTGGCTAACTGCAGGCTTGTTCCCAAAATTACAGGAGAGGAATTATCAGGGTTAGGAGTAGCTGGCTCTCTCTATTCCCTGACATGATCCTCTCTGTATCCCATGAGATGTAAGTGGCTCCAAAAGCTGGAAATTCACAATAAAACTGACAGCTTCACAGCAGTGGCAGGGACCCTGGGATCTCATGTTTCACCAGCAGTGCAGAATATCAGAGGAAGAAAAGGCCAAAAAGCCGCAGATCAATACTGGAACTCGCTTTTTGTGGGCCATCATCCACGATTTGCCTTGCACACAGAAGGAGGCTGCACTTGAAATTTGGAGCCTCCCACCCTCCCTGTCCACCCAGACCCCCAGCATCCCCCAGAACAGCCCAGGCAGCAGCCAAGGAAGCCTCCAGGTTGGCTTTGCCTCTCTGCCATGGCAGCTTCCCTGTGTCAAGCCTGAGAGGGCAGTTCTGTGTCCTGCAGTGCTGGGAAGGAAGGGCTGCCCTCCGTGGCAGGGGGGAAGCACTGCTGTCTGTGCAGCTTCCCACCAGACAGGCTGTACCCCACTGGCTTTTTCTATCTTTGAGAAGAAAGAAAACCCCCACCCATCCATATTTCCATTCCTCAGAAGCCACCAGTCCTTCAGCAGCTGCGTAACCCCCAGTCCTTTAGCTGCAGTCTCACTGGCACCACGGGAATCAGGAGGAAGGCTCTGTGCTGTGGCTTTAGGAAATCACAGAGCTGTTGCTTCTGAGCCACTGCCTCCCCTGGAAAAAGCCAGGAGCCCTGCCAGGACGATGCTCTTCAAACACAAGCAGGCAGCAACCTCTCCATGCCTGCAGCTCTGGAACATCTCTCTGCACAGGCACAGAGGCAGTGAAAAAACCCAGCAGGCTCCTGGCTACTGCCTGGTGTTGTCATTTCTAGGAAAGGCAGCTCCAGGCCTGTGCTGAGCAGCAGATTGCATTGGGAACATCCCTGGGCATGCTGTGCTGCAGCCCTGCACACCCTGCAGCCTCTGCAGGAGCTCAGCCCGGGGACAGCTCCTGGCACAGCTGCTGGGGCTCAGAGGAAACTCTGTGTGATGCAGAGGGAGCTGCACAGGGCACAGGGGTGTGTGACACACGGCAGGGGGGCTGGGACAAGGATGGGTGACATTTACCACTCTCAGCACAGAGCACAGGAAGAAGGGAAGCATTAGGTCTGGAACACATGGAATGCTCTGGAGGCTGAAGGAATCTGTTCCAAATGGTCTCACCCAGCACAGAGTGGGACCCACAGCACTGTGTGAATAGCTGGGAAAAGGGAAGGGACTGCAGAGTGTGTATTTTCCTTTTCCTTTTCCTTTTCCTTTTCCTTTTCCTTTTCCTTTTCCTTTTCCTTTTCTTTTTCCTTTTCCTTTTCCTTTTCCTTTTCCTTTTCCTTTTCCTTTTCCTTTTCCTTTTCCTTTTCCTTTTCCTTTTCCTTTTCCTTTTCCTTTTCCTTTTCCTTTTCCTTCTGCAGAGATCTGGCAGCCAGGGGTGCCCACACAGCAGGAAAAGGGCTGAGCTGTCAGCCAGCACACAGCTGTGCACTCCTCAGGGCCTTCCCTGGGTCTGCCAGGGCTCTGCCTCCCCACAACGCTCTGACAGGAGAGGTGGGAGAGGCAGGATCCTCCCGAAGAGCAGCCAGGTCAGACAGACACAGCAGAGGGACACGAGGGGCTGGGGAATGGCTGCAGGAGGGTGGCTGTCCCCTCAGGTAAGGATGGGGAGGACAAGAGATCTTGCTGGGAAGAGAAACTCTAGAGATGCCCCTTGGCATCTCTAGAGCTCCCCGGCACAGGCAGGGCTCTCTTGTGCCATCAGCTGTCCACAAGGTCAGCTCTCAGAGGGGTGAAGGACCTGCTCTGTCCCCACAGCTTGTGTCTGGGACAGCCTCAGTGATGCTGACAGCAAAGGGCAGCACAGGTTGCACTTTGCTCAGAGCAGCGAACATCCCCAACCCCTACCCCAGCAGCTTCAGCACAAAGGTTTCCACGTGCTTGGCAATTTTCAGCTTGCAGCTCACCCAGATGTGGGTGGCATTTAGGTGACCTGCAAGGGGCCCTTTGTCCCCCAGGCTCGCAGACAAACACCAGTTTCCTCTTCCAGCTTCCAGAGGTGAACAGGTGACAGGTGTCAGCTGTTCTCTTCTTCTGTTTAGAAGTAGCTGAGCTGATTTTGCTGAGATATTAGCAATTCTAGGAAAACTTAACCCTGACATTTGATTCCTGGCTAAGCTGATAGCTTGCTAAAAAGATCCAACACTAACAAAACAAAACAAAAAAATTATTTGCTTCTAAACACCAAAAACTGCACTATTAGCAGATGTTTGTTTTCTGCTTCTGTTTTTTATTTTCATGAAAATATTTGCAGAAAATGTTGTTAGGATATTTTTCTTAGCATTTCAGCCAGGGCTATCATTGCTCCAGTGCTCCCTTCCCAGGGAGGGCTCTCACGGGAGGCACAGGGCAGCACTAATGAGGGGCTCGCTGTGCTCCACTGCCCACAGCAGTCATGCTCAATCTTCCCTTATATGTCAGTCTTCCCAGAGCCTCAACCTTTCCCACCACTTCCATGATCTCCAGTCTTCCCCTCAAGGCCGGTGCACCCAGCTCAGATTGTCCTGGAGTGATGGAAATGCTGGAGTTCTGCACCAAAATGTTGCACAATGTCTCTGTTTCCCACCCTCCTGACACTCATCTCATCTGTGTGCTGGGTTCCATCTCCATCTCCAGTGGGTGTCTTTGGGTCCAAGCAGGGAGCAGATGCTCCTGATTCCTGTTGTCCCCGAGGGATGGGAGAGCCCCCTGCACACCAGGATGTCACAGGGTGACAGCCTGGCTGTACCAGCCCACACAGCCACAGCGTGGGACAGCCTGAGAACACCTTTCCATCATAAATCCTCACCAGCTCCAGGACCCAGGAGCATTTCACAGAATTCACAGAATCACAGAATCACCAGGTTGGCAGAGACCTCCAAGATCATCGAGTCCAACCCAGCCCCAACACCTCAACTAAACCATGGCACCAGTGCCACATCCAGGCTTTGTTTAAACACATCCAGGGATGGTGACTCCACCACCTCCCCAGGCAGATCATTCCAGTATTTTATCACTTTTTCTGTGAAAATCTTTTTCCTAATATCCAACCCGTATTTCCCTTGGTGCAGCTCCAGGCTGTGTCCTCTTGTTCTATCAGTTGCTGCATGTGATGGAGCCAGCAGGGAACACTCCCACCCCCAATCTTTGGACAGCAGGTGGTCCTGGGAGAAGGCAGAAGGGTCAGGAGTTGTGGGGAGCCTCCTGAGAAGCAGTTTCACACCTACCTCAGATGGAGAGAAGCTCCTGGGAAAAGGCAGCACCGTCTCCCCCGGTGCTGCTGGCCTTGTTTGGGTGGTGTTATTGAGCAGGAAGGGCATAAAATGAAACTTCTCCTGATAAATACAGTGCAGGGCACAGTGTGTGTGTGCAGCTGCCCCATGGGCAGGCTGGCTCTGCAAAGCCTCAGTTCAGGGTGTGAGGGTGGGGCTGTGCTCACACTGCCCAGGTTGTTTATATGGTTATAGGCTGGGAATCAGGGGAAACAGGCAGTGATGTGGATGCAGAGGGGAAAAACAAACCTGGAAGAGCTGCAGGCTCAGATCCTGGGAAGCTTTTGCAACTTCCAGCCCTCTGCAATCCAGCAGGGGTGAGCAGAGCCACAGCAGCAGCACCCAGACCTTGTGGCATCACCATGGGGAGAGGTGGATGAGGTGATCCTGCCCATCACCACAGTCCCTCCCTCACCTTGAGCACTCACTGCACTTGCCCAGGGATTTTCCCTGCTTTCTTCAGGTCATGTCCAAGGTTGCCCAGCTGCAGTTTCCTCCTAGTTTAAAAAAAAAATGCTGGGCAGGTCAACAAGTGCAAGTGCTGCTCAGTACAGAAGGAAAACCAACAACAAGAGGGAATGGTGAGGCTGAAGAATTCGGTGCTTTCTCTGCTTCAGCTGCTCCTAGAGTGATTAACTTTAATGAAGTGATTAATGCAATTAGCCGACTACAAAGGGGGAGAAATGTGGATTGAATAAGAGAAGAACCAGTTTGAGAGTGCTTACATAAATGAAATCCACTTATTTTCACCTCAGCTGGGTCTGCTGAAACTGCTGAATTTGTCTGGATCATTTAAGGAGCTGATGCCATCCCACAGCTCCTGGCAGTTCTCCCTGAGAAAAAGGGCAGGGACAAGATTTTGTCTGTCCTCAGGCAGGGAGACAGAAGGATCCAGACATAAGGGATGATCCACATCATGGCAATAACACTGTGAAATACTGGAACAGGTAACTAAAATTGCTATTTGCAGGCACCTAGAGCAGGCCACGATGAGGTGGAGCAGCTGGCTGACGTGGATTTGTCAAGAGAAATGCCATGTTCAAGTGTCTCCTTTCTGTTAACGTGGGTGTTAGAGGCAAGGAAAAGCAATAACTCACAAATAACTGGATGTGCAGAAGTGTTGAGATCCTTGTGGTGACAGGAGAAGGTCTGGGTGGGATTGCTAAAGGCTGGTACAGAGGGAGGGAGCAAGGATGTGGAGTGATCATTCCTTGTGGGGAAGGGGGAGACAGCCAAGCTCCTCCAGGACCAGCAGGAGGTGTCCACTGCTGCAGGGGTTCACGACCACAGTCTGGGAGAAGAGGACACTCTCAGCAGAACATTCTCTGCTCTCCAGGCAGCACTGACAGAACCAGAGGACACAGCCTCGAGCTGCACCAAGGGAAATACAGGTTGGATATCAGGGAAAAGTTTTTCACAGAAAGAGTGATAAAATACTGGAATGATCTGCCTGGGGAGGTGGTGCAGTCACCACCCCTGGATGTGTTTAAACAAAGCCTGGATGTGGCACTGGTGCCATGGTTTAGTTGAGGTGTTGGGGCTGGGTTGGACTCGATGGTCTTGGAGGTCTCTTCCAAACTAGAAATTCTGTGATTCTGTGATTCTGTGACAGGATTGGTGCCCAGACTGGTTCAGAGCAACGGGAGAAGCGTGAGAGAAGCAGGATCCAGCCCTGTGCTGGTGGTGGCTCCTCTTGGCACAGGTGGGACACACCCGTCCTTGCCCCAGGGAACCACAGGATGGGCATTCCCGCAGTGTGCCAAGCCCTGCAGGGAGGGAGCTGCTTTCTCCAGCCAGCTGCTGCCTCCTGCAGACCAGCCAGAGGGAGAGAGAGCTCCAGGGACTGTCCCTGCAGAGCTCCCAGATCGCTGCCCGCAGCCAGCCGAGCCTCCAGGGCACACACTGCTCTGCTGACTGTCATAAACTTTCCTCCAGAATCGTTTTCCACTGGAAAAGTCCCCTTGTTTTACCAGCTCAGTAGATTTTTGCTGGGCAATCCAAAATGCCACCACCTGTCTGGCAGCTTCAGCTCTGCCTGCAGGAGGAAAGCCCAGGTGAGAAGAGCCTTCCAGAGGAGAACCAGGAGGCACCGAGCACCTCACCCACCTGAGTTCCACTCAGGAACACTCGTGGGAGGACAAGTAAGGAAATGAAGGCCTGAGGGCTTTGGAGCCAGCAGCCTTCTGAAGGAAACTGGAGTGGCAGGGTCTTTGGCTGAGGGCAGGGATCAGGCTCCCAGTGACCTTCTCATCTTCCCTCCTCCCACCTGCCCTTAGGAGCAGAGGATTCCCAAAAGGAGTTGACATAAGGAGCCAGTCTCAACTGACATCCTCCTCATCATCAGAGGCGTTCAAGGCTCCCCTGTACAAAGCTGTGACCTGATTTCACGTTGTCATTACTCCTCCTTTGGGCAGGAGTTCGGTCCTCTCCAGATGTCCCTTCCACCAACTCCCCTGTGACTGCACAAGAGACAGGGAAAACCCTCACCTCCTTCAGGAAAACCCTGGATAATCCTCATTTCCTTCAGGAAAACCCTGGATAATCCTGCCAGTGTGATCCTCCCAGGCAGCAATTCTCCTGCTGCCTGCAAGGACTCCCCTGTGCTGTGTCTCCAGCTGCCCCTGGACCCTCTTCCCCTCTCTCACAGCAGTGTTTGCTCCTCCTGGAGCCCATGTGGACACAGGGCTGTCAGCACTGACAGTCAGAGGCCAGGATAACCAGCAGTGAGGGTGTTTCCCTCTCTGCCCTGGCCCATGCTGTGGTGGGATGGTCAAATTTTCACAGTCTCTCATTCGAATGGGGTGACTTGGGACAGGCCATTCCTTCCTGCATCTCACAGAGTCACACACTCAATGTCCTGAGCTGGGAGAGGCACACAGGAATCACCCACTCCAGCTCCTGGCCATGCACAGGACACCCCAACAACCCCTCCCTGTCCCTGAGAGCATTGTCCAGATCCTCCTCCAGCTCTGGCAGGGTTTGTGCTGTGACCACTGCACTGGGGAGCCTGTTCAGTGCCCCACGACCCTGTGGGGGAAGAACCTTTGTCCTCCAAGCTGAGCCCACCTTTTGAAAAGGAGCAGGAGAAAGATGCCAAGCCTATTTGTAGGAATCTGATTGTAGGCTGGCTGAGAGAAAAAGAAACAAATGCAGTTCTTGCCTTTGTCAGGGGTGATTTTATTTGGGGAAGAGAAGAACGGGGATGCTGTTGTAGCAGGACCTAAAGAGACCTTACCTGGAAAACCAGTGTAATTCCTATGATTCACTGCAATAAAAGCTGAACTCAGAAGGAATTGATTGTAGCAACTGGCACACGGGATGAGCAGTTTTGGCTCTGCCTGTGTACATGTGCAGTGTGGCGTGGAAGGAGCAGCAATCCTTCCTTGGTGGAGAGCAGAGGTTCAGGGCTTCATGTGGGGAGAGAAGCTGGGAGAGACAGGAGCTGGGAGCAGGCACCTCTTCATCCCATCCTGTGAGGGGATTCCCATGTCTCTCTACTCCTTGCCTGCCAGGAAGGACCTAATTAAATCACTGCCAGGCTCTCCAGTGCCGGCTGAGGAGGTGGCACCACGCTGTGGACACAGGGCTGCTCCAGCACAGCCTTCAGGGCACCAAAGGGTTTCTGAGCTGGGGACACGCATCCAGGGGGACACCAGGGCTGGGCAGGAGCTGATTCACACATCGGAGCAGCCAGCTGGATAGAGTAGAGGCCGTGACCCTTTGTCAGCTCAGAGTGGCACAGCCCACCTTTGTGTTCCAGCAGGATTTGGGGGTGTCTGAGCCTTTTTGTGCACACCCAGGCATCCTGCTGTCCCCTTTCTGCCGAGGGCTGTGAGCAGGGAGGCAGAGCCTTGTGCTGCTGGTCCACAGGATGCTGTAAATCTTGGGGAGCTGCTGCTGTGAAGCCCTTCCCAGCACCCAGCCTGCTGCCTATTGAGAAAAGCCAATACCCTTCTGTCTGTCAGATGGCACTTAACCACCGCTGTTATTCTAGATGAGTGAACACTTGTGTTATATTTTCCAATAGCAAAAACTGGGGTCAGCAGGGTGTCTGCTGTTTTAGCCAAATCCAGATGGGGTTTTCCTATAAACAAGTGCACACAGAATATTTATACAGGCGATGGCACCTGACGCCTTAACACTTAGGCCATCCTATTGAGTAGCCACTCATACTATAAGTCACTTCAGTGCATTAAGTAAATATTTTAATATAGCCATGTCACTGTTTATTATAGAATGGCGGGGGCCCAAATCTTGCCTAATGCTTGGTTAAAAAGTCAGTTTACACCATCCTTTACAGTGAATCAAAGAATGCATAAACGGGGCTCTTTTGTTACTCAGAGCTCTGTTTACTTTACTTTTCTGTAAACCTTTCGAAACACTTGCTTATAAGAGCTGATAGAACCCAGATTTTCCCCAGGGGCTGAGGTGTTCGTGATGTCGGGAAGGTACCTCGCAGAGTAATCAATGGAGTTTCCACTCAGCAGCCCCAAGCTCATCCCTCAATATCTGTCCCTAGTTCTGGCTGAAAAGCAGCTTGGGGTGGCACAGAGGCTGCTGAGCAGCTCCTGCTCCAGCACAGGCAGCTCTGACACACCTGGGGCCAGGTGCAGCCACACAGAGCAGCATCTCTGCACCAGGGAAGGGTGTCTGGCTTCTCCTCCAGCTCAGGGAGGTATGAGGTGGTGACCAGGAAAAGCCTGCAGAGCACCAGGGAGGATGCAGGATGTGCTGTCATCAGGTCAGAACAAAGGGGTAAACAGACCCTGAAAGAGGGGACAGGAGAGGGCCAGTCTGCAGGATGCTTTGGGTAGGAAGGAAATCCCTCCTCAGGCCGGTTGTTTGTGTGGCTGGGCTGTGAGCACGGGCAGTCCTGATGCTCCTCGCTGGCTGCTCCATCCAGCATCTGCTTCTGGTTACTCTGCCAAAAACACCAAGGCTGTGTGTAATTCTAAAGCATTGGTTCTGGGTCTGATATGAATCAGAAGATCACCCCTCTGTGAGTTTCTGGGGTAACCAATGTCCACATCCTCCCCTATGCCATACTGCCAATGGTTACAGCACTTGGCACCTCGGCTCCCTGGAAGGTGAGATGGGAGATTTGGGGGCAGACAAAGCTGGAGCTCGAGGCTGCAGGTGGGTCCTTGAGCCCTTTTGGATGGGCAAAGGGATGGCAGGGAGGGGAAGGGCCTGGAGCAGCACAGAGCACTGAGCTGCCCTCTCTGCTCAGTGTGGGCTTTGCTCCCCTCCCCAGGGCTCAGCCTGCCCTGTGCTGCTGCCCACGGCAGGGACACAACTCCCTGGGAAACAGCTCAGCTTTGTGCTCCCAGGCACTCACATGCATGTGAATCCTGGCTGTGCAGAGCACAGAAACCCACAGCTCCCTCACACACCAGCTCAGATTTTGTAGTGCAGCCAGCCTGGGGTGGTGAAGGACATCTTTTGAAGGCAAAATGTGGCATTAGTGAGGACCAAAGCAGAGCAAAGCACACCTTGCTGAGAGCCATCCAAGGATGCTGCTCAGCACAGCACAAAGAGCACCTGTGTCCCCTCCTGCTGTGTCCCCACCCTGACCCAAAGCTGTGCTTTCACACAGTCTGGGCAGCAAGGTGAGCATCACACCTGGATGAGCATCACACCTGGATGAGCATCACATCTGGATGAGCATCACATCTGGATGAGCATCACACCTGGAGCACCAGCAGCACCTGCCATGGCCCCAGGCAGCTGAGCTCTGTGTGCACTGGGACAGAGATCACCCTGTCCCTGCAGCCGTGCTGGGGAGGACAGCAGTGCCACTCCTGATGCCCTGCAGCCAGCCCCTGGCCCTGAGCCCACCCTCAGCTTCCTGTCAGCACCCTCGCTGACCCCAGTGCCACCAGCAGCACGTGGGGATGGGTGAGGATGGGCTCTCCCCCTGCTGCCTCGCTGCCCTGCCATGTGTGCACTGCAGCAGGAGTGGTGCAGTGTGAATTCTCACTCCCCTGGGTCTCTGGCCCCTGTAATATATTGTTCTCCTTTTCCCCCGAGGGCAGCCTTGTTCCATTGGATAACTGGAAAGTATTTATCTGTGTCATATTAAGACCCATTTGGGATAATTGTGAAATTGGCAGCCCTGGCCCTCCTTTGTTTAGACCAGGGTATAATTTGGTTAATGTTATTGGGGTTTTTTCAACTTTGCCACAAGAAGGCGGAAATTTAGATTCCATTATTTAGCAAGTAGCTCTGAGGAATGTCCTTTGGCAGCAGGGACCTGCAGTGGGGCCACAGAGCTCCACAGTGCAGCCTTGGAGCATTTGGTGGGCACGTTGAATCCCAGCCAGGCCTCAAGAGCCCTTGGCACAAATCTCCATCCTTTCCTGATCCGTGTTCCTCCTCCCTGCCTGCTCTGCTCTGTGCCACACACCACACTGAGAGGATGTCACTGCATTTCTGTGAGACAGACACTATGGCAATGTGTTATGGGTTAACATGGTTTGGGTTTTAGCTGAAGAGGAATATGGAATTTTTTCCCTGCCAAAACTTTGCATTTTGTTTTTAAAAAAATCAAAAATCAGGGTTTTTTTGATATTTGGCTAATTTTGATAACAGCTTCACTGGGGGCAAAAGGCAGCTCAGCCTGGTTGAGCAGCTGGTCCCAACCACAGGGACACGACTGGAGGAGAGCATGGAATGCTCAGGGACCCTTCTCACCATAAATCTGCTCCTAAGCCTCAGAGTGTCCTCGAACCAGGCTGAGCATCTCCATGTTTAATACCTTGCAGTCCTTCCCTAAATGTATTCTTGTGGAACCATTCAAGATTTGGGGAGTGCAGCATCCTGCAGCAGAGAGCTCCACAGTGTAACCGTGAAGGGGGTGAGAAAATCTCTGCTTTTGTCTTTTTTAATCTCATGCTGAAGCACCTCCTTGGTTCTCCCTGGTTCCTGTAGTGTGCAATCATTTCTCATTGATGCTGTTTGGACCATTGCTGTCTGAGCAGTCCCTCAGACTGAGGATTCCTGCCCCAGCCTTCCAAACTAAGGGTCTAAACCCATTTCATCTCCCTTTTGGTCATTTTTGGTCTTCTCTGTGAACTGTTTTTCCCCATGGACATTACTTTTCATTTGCATTTTTGTCACTCAGCCACTCAGTGTCAGAATATCCTCCTGTAGCTTTCCACAGGAGGAATTTTTGCCATGGAACCATGGAATCACAGAGTGCTTTGGGTTGGTAGGAACCTTAAAGATCCTCTCATTCTACCCCACTTCCACAACACCAAATTGCTCCAAGCCCTGTCCAAGCTGGCACTGAGTAATTGGACATTAGCAGGAAAATTTCTCTGTCTCTCTATCTCAACCATCATGTTGGCCAGCACAAGCCCTAGCACATTTTCCTGCCTTTTGCATTCATTAAAGCAAACCTAAATTATACTCCCTATCTCTAAATGCTCTTATTCAACAACAGCCTTTTAGCAGCTTTTGGTGAGGAAAGTTCTTAGGAACGTTCTGAAAATCCAGGATTTCTCACACCACCTGATCCAGGTGCCTTCAAATGGTTCTGAGGCATGAGGCACCGTGGAAGCCATTTGGACCACACACACCTTCAACTCTTCATTCCTGTTCCCTCAGCACCTCCAGGGCTCTGAGACCCTTGTTCTGGCATTCCTCTCCTTTCTGAACCTGGCTGCACTATTGATGTCTTTGGTGCTGAGATCTCACTTGATCATGGCTGGGGAAGGCAAGATATGTGAAGGTGAAACGTGTGAGGGTGAAATATGTTGATGTGAGTTGGAGTTTGGGGATGAGGATCCATTGGTACAGTGCTGTTGCATCAGAGAAAGCCATGGCTGGTGAACTTCTGGGGAATTTGAGGAGATTTCCACTCTCACCCCTAAAACAATGCACCATTCTTGCCAGGATACAGGCAAAACCAGCAGTGGAGACCCTTCAGCACATCCTGTCCTGTGTGTCCTTCCCAAGCCAGGCTCAGCTCCTCCAGAAAGGCTATTCCACCAGGAATCTGGATACTGGGTACCTGTCCTTGTACAACTGCATGATAATAATTCTTTTCTCTTGCTGACATCAATGTTACTCAGGAAGACAGAGATCTGTAACTCCTGTGCAGCTTTACTCTGTCCGCTGGTCGTTGACAACACATCCAGGGAAATGTTTTCTTGGATGTTTCAGAAAGCTGTGGCTCATGGCCGGTGAGATAAGAGGGACCAGTCATGAGATTTGCAACTGGACCTGGAGTCCCAGTTCATGCCAAGCCTTGCCTCTTGCAATAACCCCACCTGTGCTTACCTGAACGTGGCCCTTTTTAGTCACAGGCCTGGTGCTTTGAGCCTGGGTGAGGTTGCAGATAAATTTAGACTGCAGGAGTTATTAAAATTTCTAGCCAGTAGGAGAGTGACGTTCTTGAACAGCCTTCCAAACCGGAAAGTAGGGGCAAGGAGCCTGGGCTGTTTGTAGATGGAACTTGATAAGTTAATGGAAGGGATTTCATGACATGACAGAAATGATCCTAGAGTGAAAAATTAAGTCATGGGATAATGGGCCTCAAATGTTTCATTTGTTTGTATCTCTGGGAGTATGCTTTAAAAAAAGTGGTTCTTTAGTTTTTGATATTCTGTATTGCACCATGGTTTATCATCCCAAACTCTGAGCTGCCTAAAGGACCCACACGTTTTCTTTCCTCCTGGTGCAGCCTTGGTTTTTGGGATGGAGAGAGGAGCTTGCTCTCTTTCAGAGCCTTTTGGCTGGAGGTGGGATCTGGATCTGCTGCATTCTGCTGTGGTGTCAGAGCACTCCTGTGTGAGGCACCTTGCCCACACCAAGATGTTTCCTGGGCTTGGACCCTTTTGCTCTTGGCTGCACTGTCAGGACCATGTGCCTTTTTCCCCTCTTTTATGGTGTTCACCTGGGTTCACCCAGGAGTTTCACCTGTAACAGTCCTGTGGGTGTGGGAGGGCAGGTGGATGTTTAACTGCTTTGATCTCTGAGAGAAAAGGCTGAAAAAATCAGGATTGTTCAGCCTGGAGAAGAGAAGCTTTGGGGTGACCTCAGTGTGGCCTCCCAGTGCCTGAAAGGAGCTCCAAGGTAGATGGAGAGAGACTACTTACAACAGCCTGGAGTGACAGGACAAGGAGAAATTACTTTAAACTGATAGAGAGTAGGTTTAGATTGGCTATTAGGAAGAAACTCTTCCCTGTGAGGGTGGGGATGGTAGTTAAAACAACGCGTTTTTCAGAAATTGCACTGCTCTGGAGAGCTGTGTAGGGCTCAGTGATGATCCATGGTAGCACAGACTGTGGAGAGGGAATCCTCTCACAGCACAGGTCCAGTCCAGGTGTGCCCTGCAGTCAAAGCCCTGCTCCCAGCGCTGCTGGCTCTGGAACAAAGTGCTGTGGAGCAGATCCAAACTGTACATTCTCACTTCTCCCTCCCTTTGGAGCTGCCATGCAGTTGTGGGTGCTTTCTCTTAACCCTTCTCCATATTAAAGTGTATTTTAACATCATCGATGGACACAGGCAGACAGGCTGTGCACTGGTATCTCTCAGGGGGTTTCCCATTAGAAATCCTTCCTGGCAGCTCTGTTAATGTGTGCTGTGGCAGTGGACGCACACCAAACCTCTGCCTTGGTCTCCTCCACTTGTCACCTGGGCTTTTTTGTCCTGTCCATCTGCTGCCTGTGTCAACAGGCAAGAGACAGAGGTCTGGCCAAGAGGAGTTTGGCTGGACTCTGAGCAAGAGGGTGACAGGTTCTGCAAAGACCAGCAGCTGCTCTTCCTTTCTTGGCCACTTTGCTTTCTGGGGTAGCCAAAGGAGGAGAGGCTCTGGGCCACCAGCCTGAAATGCAGCGTTGGACATGACCCCTGTCACCAGACAGGGTTTTATTCAGGGTTCAGAGCCACAGGCACTGGGTTGGAGAGGTGTCATGGTGTCACCACACACCCAGCACTCAGCACTGCTCCCTGGTCTGGCTCAGGTTAGTCCCTGCTGCAGCAGGAGCACACCCCGTGGGCACCAGTCCTGTGCCAACAGTCTGGGACCTTTCCCAAAGCCCTGCTGGGTCAGTCTGTGGCCTTTCCCACCCACTGGATGCTCCCTCTGCCAACTCAAGCTGGCGAGGTCCCCATGCTGGGCAGCAGGGCTGTCTGAGGCTGCAGAGCTGCTCCTGCCTCCCATTTGAGACCCGTCCTCATCACTTTATCAACAGTGTTTGTCCCTGGGCCCTTTGTTCCTTCTCCTCCCCAACATCTGAGGAAGATGGGTCCAGACTGTGCTCATTTTCCATTTCAAATCCCTGCCGTGCTTTCTCTCTTTTAGAAAGATTTTGTTTATTGCCTTTCTAAAATGTAACAAAATAAGGGAGACAAAAGTCAGACATAGCCACAAATGCTGCAAAATTAGGACACATTTTAATGCTGCAGCCATAACTGAGGACATCAGCATGACCTACAAGAGAAGCCAATGTTTTCCTGCAGAAAGGTGGGGAGGCAGCTGCTGGTGGGGGTGCAAGGGTAACCAGAAGAGCCTTTGGGCTGACCAGCAACAGCTCAACCTGTCTGGTGTCCACAGAGCCAAAATCCACATGCAGGAGGGACCTGAACTCAGGGCTGGGCTCCACAGGACTTGAGCAGATTCCCCTGGGATGCACAAACCCAGAGCTGTATAATTAGTTTGAATTAGGAGCGTGGTTTATGCTCCTAATAACCTAACCTAACCAGCCCAGGCTGCACTGCCACCAGCAGAAACAGCTCATTGTTAAGTGTTCATCAATTCATAAATTTGTTGCAGTGTGTGATTTGGGGAGGGCTTTGCTGCCAGTAAGGTGGTCAGGGCTGTGTTAAATATGATTTGGAGCAAAGAAATAATCTTTTTTCCAACTTTCTGTGAATGAAGAGACTTCGAACAAAGCCGGGGCTGAACAAGGTTGAACACCATGAGTAGGGACACCTTCCACTGACCCAGGATGCTCCATGACCTGTCCAGCCTGGCCTTGGACACTTCCAGGGATCCAGGGGCAGCCACAGCTTCTCTGAGCACCCTGTGCCAGGGCCTGCCCACCCTCACAACACCTCACATATATCTATATCTGTATCCCTATCTATATATCTATATATCTATATATCTATATATCTATATATCTATATATCTATATATCTATATATCTATATATCTATTTGTATATCTATATATCTATATATCTATATCCCTATATCTAATCTATATTTACTCTCCTTCATTTTAAAGCCATTTCCCCTTGTCCTGTCACTCCATACCTTGTCCCAAATCCCTCTCTGGCTCTCCTGGACCCCCTTTCAGCACTGGAAGTGGCTCTGAGGTGTCCCCAGAGCCCTCTCTTCTCCAAGAATTTTCTCTGTTTATCCTCTCTCTCCATCACATGCACCACACCTGCAGTGCTGTACATGGCAGGAATCCCCCAATTATCTTCTGTGTGCTCCCAGAATAAAACAAATCACCTTGCAGAGCTCACACCAGCCTGCCCATGCTCATGGTGCAGCATGAGGGAGTCCTTGTGCTGGGAAGGGCCTTTGGGTGCCAGCAGATGTGCCATGGGCGGGGATGCACGAGCAGGGGATCATTCCTCGAGGAGGTTTCCTGAAGAGAAGTTATTTTAGAACTGCACAATTTGATTTTGTCCTTGATGTTTTCAGCCCTTTTGAGTACTGACAGAAGTAGGCTTTGGGAGGATCTGGAGGAATAACCGAGTTCCTGATCACTATTCCTCTACTATTTCCCACCACTTAAAACTTCTTTCTGTGAAAGAAAAAATGAAGGAAAATTCACTCATTTCCAAAACAGCTCAGTGGGAGGGGGCTGAGACCAGAGCTGAGCTTTTCCCCTGAGAACAGCCCCTGTCCCCCATCACCCAGCCCAGGCTGGAGGCCAGGAGCTCTCCTGGATGAGGACAGCAGCCACATCCCATCCCTGGGCTCTTCCCTGCTGTTGGAGCAAACATCAACACTGAGAGTTTGGAGAGTGGGAAGGAAATTCTATCCTGAGAGGCCTGGGGGTGCAAACTTTGCTGGCAAACCTCACTGGGAGAGCGTGGGGGTCACGCTGTGACCAAACACCGGGCGGGTTTGCCCCAAATGGAGATTTTATGGTTCACACAGCTCTGTTTGCTGGGCCTTGGCACCGTCCCCACCGAGGGGTTGCACAAGAAGCTGCACAGGGTAAGATGTCGGTGGAGAGGGGGGAATCCAGGCTTTTGGAAGCTGGATTTTCCTTTTCACTGGGAAATCCCAGTGGATCCTGGTGCTCCCCCTGCCCTGCAGCTCCTCTGGTGGAGCTGAAGTGGTGAGCAGGTCACTTCTCCAGGGCACGGGAGGAATGTGCAGATCTGTGGGAAAGGACCTGAGGGCTCCATCACCCCCAGGGATGGGGATTTCTGCCCTTTCTGCATCCCTGAGGAGCCAGGAGGGGGTTCACTGAGGGGAATCATCCAACAGGGACACGGTCTGCAGGGCAAACCATGAGATGATAGCAGTGGTGCGTGCCCTGGCAGCCCAGGGAGGTCTCAGAGGAGAAAAGACCTCTTGTTCTGGGCACAGGAGCAAGTGGTCACAGTGGCCTTGTGCCTTGCCAAACCTGGCATGGCTCTAAGGAGGAGCAGGCAGGATTCCTGCAGAGCTTGTGCACAGCAGGACTTGATCAGCATTTGCAACAAGCCAGTGCAAATGTTCACGGGGTGTTTGCCCCCAGGAATCCAGAGCTGCTCTCACTGCCTGAGCGCTGTAAACAGCAGCTAAAAACACACCAAGTCCATGTTTAGGGAGATGGTTTTATCAGCAGCACTCCTGCAAGCAGAAGCCCAGGAATACAAACACACCACAACAAACACGTGAAGAATTCGATAAGGCTGAGCTGCATCCCTGAACATCTCTCTCCTGGTTTTTCTCTTTGTGCATTTAAAGTTTTATGGTGGGTCACGATTGCTTAAGAGGAGCTGCACATGCATCGAAGCCAAATGTTTTCATTTCCAATTCAGCCTCCAGTAGAGCAAACAGCAAAAACCAGGGGCAGGTTTGGTGGATCAGATGCGAGGGAGTGCAAGCTGTGCTCATTCCCACCTCAGGGCATGCAGGAAAGGGGGAAGGTGAGAAGGTGGAAGGTGAGGGTGAGACGCACAGCCTGTGCTGGGCAGGGAAGAACAGTGCAGATCACCAAAGCTGCATCACCATAACCCAGGCAGGGCCCAACCTCATGGGAGTGTCATTCCTGAAGTCATTTCTACGTGTTAGAAGCCAAGGGCACCTCAAGGTGTTGTGTCCAGTCCTGCACAGGCTCAGGCAGGAGCCAGGGCTCTCAATCCTGCAGAGATGTCTCAGATCCAGCTGCTGTAGATGCTCCATCTCCTGTTTTCCTTTCTTTTTGGGGTTTCTAAGGTGCATTTGTGGGACAGCAGAAGCACTGAGCAGAGGAAGCAGTGTCTGTCCCTGTGTTAGATCCCAGGGGAGGGTTCAGGAGATGTTGGTTTATCTCCAGGGAGTGGCAGATCCTAGCTCTGGTATTTCTGGCAGGAAGCTCACTCCTGAAAACTTAGGGAAAAAAATGTGAACCAGGAACTTGCTTGCACACCTGAGGCATGAAGGGGATTGCTAAGACCTGAACAGTGAATTTTTTCAGTTTAGGAGTTTTCCAGCCAAAAAAATTAGTTTTCTGGAAGATGAGCTGCTGAAACCAAAACTGTTTCTCAGGGAGATTGAGTTTTTCCCCCACTTCTAAAAATAATTTTTAATTTCAATGGTTCACTTCATTTTTAACTTGAGAAAAAAAAAAAAAGTTAAAAACGTTAAAAATTAAAAAATATTTGAGAATTATCCGATTATCTGCCCTAGCAGGACAGGCTCCAAACAGTCTGTGGTGTCTGTGGGCATTGCACTGGCTGCCTGGGGGACATGGGGAGCAGGGGAAGGGGACAGGGGAGCAGGGGAAGGGGACATGGGGGTGCATGGTGAGGGGTGAGGAGCAGCCTGTCCAGCTGTGCTGCTCCATTACCTCCTCAGGAGGGAGGAGTGGGAGGTGGCAACATCCAAAGGTGCCATTCCCATGTGTCCTGTCCCTGTCACAGGGAGCAGAGACAGGAGCTGCCCCTTGGAAGAGCTGCAGCCAAAGGGAGGTCTGACCTCAGTGTCCTCTGCTCCAGCTGAAAAACCCCAGTGCCCTCAGGCGCTCCTCATGCCCTACACCACCTTCATGTCCTTTATTCAGATGTTCTGTTAAAGTTTTAGGTCCTTCTTGGGTCATGGCACCAAAAGCTGCCCCAGAAGAGTGGGACAATCCCCTCTCTCTCCTGTTTGGTCATGCTGACCCTGATCCCCCCAGGACAGGGATGTTCCTCCTGGCTCAGGTCCAGCTGGCCATGGACCAGCAGCTCAGGTCCCTTTCCACAGCTGCTCTCCAGCCTCTCCTTCCCCAGTCTGTCCATGCATCCAGCACTGCCCCACCCCAGTGCAACCTGGCATTTGTCTTTGTTAAACTTCACCTGTCTGGTGGAATCAGCCAAGTCCCACTTGGACCTTGGGGAGCGAGCAGGAAAAGGGGTAAGAGAGTCTGAACCTCATCCATGCTGCCCTGCTTCTCAGACAGAAAACAAGGAGGCTGCTCCTTCCAAATCTTCCTCCTTCAGGCATGTCCTCCAGAGTCTTGCAAGGAAGCACCCATGATGTACCCTGAGAGTCCAGCTTGATGAATTTATAATTTCCAGGCAGGGAGAGATGGAACACGACCTGTGCTGTGTACAGCCTTGCAGTTGGTGTGCTGGCAGCAGCGGTTGATGGGAGATGTGCTCTGAGGCTCAAAAGTTTGTCTAAGCTTTGTAAATACAATCAGTTCAGCCTAAACCAGGGAACAATGTGGAATGTTTGGAGGCCAAATTTCACTCCAGGAAAAAAAAAAAAATAAAAAAGAAAAAGAAACAACCCACCAGTGAGCCAGTGGTGCTGGAGTTTGCTGTGCAGGCTGTGTCTGCAGGGTCACAGCGTGACCTGCTGGCTCAGACACCACGACCCCGGCGCACTCACTGCAAATTTAAATGTTGCATATGCTCCGAGTGTGAAAAGGGATTGTACACAGAGCCTGCAAAAAGCCTTCCTGAAAGACTTTCGCCTCAGCTGGTGGTCTTGCAGCTCCAACACTGGATGTCTGGCTCAGGCTCTCTATTTTTGAAAAACATTAATAATCATAATCCATATAAAACTGTCATATTGGTTCAACATGTACGTCACCAAAGCCCTGACTAATTTATCAAAGATTTAGTGTTCGGTTGAACAAAGTCTCATTTTTGTAAGCAGATGCAGTTTGCTGGATTGTCCTGTCATCACCCTCTGTTCCCACTAGAAAGATGCATCGTATCAGCAACTTCAAGAAGTTTTTTTTTTAAAAAAATGTTCATTTTAAAAGAGCAATGTAAACACTTATTGAACGTTCCATGCTAGTTGTGAATTAAATAAAGAGTTTAGGGGCTCGTGCTGCTTGTGTCAAAGTGGGTCTGCAGCCCTGCAGCCAGCAGTGGGTGGATCATCACAGTGGGGATGGGGCATTGCACCGCAGTCACACCACTGGGAAGGAGACTTCAAGCTGTTCAAGGGGGGCTAAAATGCTAAAGCAGACGTGGCAGATGGAATTGTCTGTTCAAAGATGCAGCACAGCCCAAGCCTGGCCTGTCTGGGTGTCTGCAGGGCTGTTTGCATGGGCAGTGGCTGGAATAATTGAGCTCAGGAGATGAGGAAAGGGCCGCAGTGGTGGGTGAGGAGGGCGATGGGGAGCACAGAGCAGAAGGGAAGGTCTGGTGGCAAGGGCTGGGTCTGCACTGTGTTTGTGAGCCCTGGGTGCAGACACAGCCTGTCCCAGTGATGCAGCTGGGCAAGGCTTTGTGGTGCCTGCGAAGGGACAAAGTGACACAGGCACCCCTGGGACCTCCTTCCTGGGCACCCTGTGTGCAATGTGAAACTCAGGGCCAGGCAGGACAGACAGACACAGGCTCTGAGCTGCAGCTGGTGGGACAGGAAAAGCTGCAGCAGGTGGGGCTGACTGTGAGGTGCACAAAAAGCAGATGGCAAAACCCCTGCTGGTGCAGGGTGGGGAGAGGGGTGTGAGGGTCCTGGCTCACACGGTGTGGAGGAGATGGTATCATGTGCAATGCACTGTTCCTACTTCCTTATACAGTAAATTGGTGACTTTTTTTGTATTAAATCAGATTTTATCACCGAATCAATCTTACACTTTTCTATTCTTGTTCTCTACAAATGACCTTTTTTAGCTCTCCTCAGCTCTTTCCTGATGGGACTCATTAGGAGCTGGTGCTGGTTCTTAGAGGCGTTCACTTTCACCCAGCATCTGGAGATTTTTCAGACAATGCTCTGTTGAAATGGTCCCTGCAGCTTTCCCCTGGTGGGCTCGGTATCACAGCCCCTCCTGGGCCATCTGCCTGCATCCCAGAGACATCTCTGGTGTAAGCTGAATCCTTTCCATCCATCTTTCTGGTGAGATGAGGCTGTCACCTGCCCAAAGATCTGCAGAAACACAATCTGAATTCGCAGAATTTTTGTGATGTATTTTGACCACAAACCCCACATAAACCCTCGAGTAGAACAGTGTGATTAAAAAACCCAACTCCTCCATCCTCCAAAACCTCTCAACATTTTGTACCTACCATGGTTGAGTTCTTCATAAAGCCTTTAGCTCTGGTGGGTGCTAATCATGAGTTTGATGTCAGACAATTGGTTTGGCACACGTATTTTACTCTGCAGGGTGTTTGTTCACTCCCTGGTGTAAAAGCTGACTGATGTTTGCTCTTTTCACTTGCTGGCTGTATCACATAATTAGCAGCCTCCTCTGGGTTGTGTGGAATTCTTCTTGTCATTTATTCCAGTTTTCTCAGCAAACCAGAGTCACGTAGAGGAGGATTGTGGATCTCCAACAGTTCAAGAGCTCTCTTGTGGGAGTTCCCCAGAGCTGTGTCTTTTGAAGACACACTTCCTGCAAATATTCTGTGCCTGTGAGTGGAAATTTCTCCAAAAAAAGTTGCCAGGTGTCCAGCAGACAAGGAGAATCAAGCAACTGATAGGGAATCCTATGGTTTTCCTATGCGAAGTGTCAATAATTAGTTGATTGTGGTCTGATCACTTCACGAGTGCCAGTCTTCATGCACTGTTCCCCAGACTGCTTTGGGAATTTGTCCTTACTTGTTTCCTGCTCTCTTCCAGAGGTCACTTTGGCGCCTGCTGCTCTCCCTGAGCATCCAAAGTGGAGCAGCCAGACTCTGGGCCGGCCCCTGCAGGCACGGGGATGAATGGTGTGATCAAACAGGATCTCCCAGACCACACAACTGCACCAGCTGGGCATGAAGAGGAGAAGGCACCCAAGGAGAAAGCTGCCAGTGAAGTGAGGGATGGCACCAAGCTCCAGCCCCCGCCCTTCGCCGAGCGCAAGAACGGTGAGTTCCTCACCTGCTGGGGGCAAAAATGAGAGTGGGGAAGGGATCCAGGCTGGTTTAGCATC
Source organism: Brachypodius melanocephalos (assembly GCA_013398615.1). Classification (NCBI taxonomy): domain Eukaryota; kingdom Metazoa; phylum Chordata; class Aves; order Passeriformes; family Pycnonotidae; genus Brachypodius; species Brachypodius melanocephalos. Next base: position 1,432,129 of record VZSR01003022.1, read on the forward strand.
TCTTGTGCGTGCTGGGTTTTTGGTTCACTGTTATTTTCACGTGTGGTGCTATTGAGGGAGTTTGCCATCAAACCTTTTGCCGTCAGATGCCAAAATTTTAAGGTTTAATGGGAGTGGGGTCTGATCTCAGTGTTTCTGGGACAGACTTAAGTGCTGTTGTCACCTTTGAGGCATGTTCTTTGTGATCCAAGTGCTTGGTGTGATTTTGGCTGAAATGTGGAATTCCAATATCTTAGGAAGGGATATTCTGGCATTCTGATCACACCAGTGGAATTAGGGTGATGTGAAGTTGATCAGTGCAGAATAAATGGGAAGGGTATTGGGTTTTCCAAGGCCCCAGTAGACTGCTCTGCTCTCACCGAGTACTGGGTGCTCCAGAAAACCTGATCTTCACCAAAATTGTTTCAGATTCGTGTAACAGAGACCAGAATTTGGTCATTCGTGGGGTCATGGGCACAGCAGCTACCCTTGCTGGCAGATACTGCTCTGAGTTTCAGTGGAAATCTGTTGGTAGAAAGCTGATGGACAGAAAAACCTCACAACTGAGCCTGTGCAAATCATGCTTAGGCTGAGGAGTTGTTTGCCATTTCTTTCAGGCAACTGTATAATATATGAAATGAAGAAAATTCCTTTTGTGCACTCTAAGGCTTTCAACATTAAGTCCTCAAAACATCATGCAATGTGAAAGTGCAGCCCAAAGGCACTATTTTTGCTTTGTGTCTTTGATTGTTTGCATTATTGTACGGGACCCAATTTTTCTCGATCGCTATAAATCAGAAATAATCCAAATGATGTCATCATGGCAATGTACTGGTGTCAGGCTGGAGTAAAACAGCAGAGAGCCAGACTCAGTCACACCACAGGACTCCTCTTTCCTGCAGCCCCAGATATCAAATTGTACCTGAGATAATGCAGTAACAACAGGGACTTGTAAAGGGACAGAATATTCAGCGACGTAAAATAAAATCGTATTTTCCCTGTAGCTTTCACACCTTTTTTGCTATGGGAAGGCAAAGAAAGAAACACCTCCAGGTGCCCAGAGGCTGCCAGCACAACCTGCAGCCATGCAGGTAGCACTGCCCTAAGCCCTGCAGCAGTGCCAGCACCTGCCTGGCAGCTGTCCCCAGGGTTGGTGGCCCACCAGGGCACAGCTCCACCTCTGCAGCCCCTCCACACTGGGCTGTTTGCCCTCTCCAAGTGAGAAGAGCCCCCCACAGTGTGGGCACCCCTCCAGCCCTTTGCTGTGCTCCGTTTCCCTTCCTTTAGCACGTTCAGACAGAGCAGGGGCTGGGCTCTTCCTGCCCTCCCCGGCTGGGAACAGCCGGCTCCCTTCATCTCACATCATCCCGGGGGCTGGCGGGCCTGCCAAGTGTCACACACATCTTGTGGCACCTGGGCCTGCCTTTGATGTCACATTCCGCGGTGTGACAGCTCCCGCAGGGCCGCTGGAGCAGCCTGCTGAGCTGGGGATGGAGTGGGTGCCCTCCACAGAGCCCTAAAGAAGATTTGTCCCTGCCAAGGACCCCCTCAGTGCCATTTGTTGGGGATGTCACAACAAGGAACTTCTACCCCATCCCTCGGTGTGGGGTCATCAGCTGGGAGTGACTTGGGGACAAAAACAAGGCATCAGCGTCTCCTCATAGCCCACCCTGACGAAGGGCAACCCCACGGGTGTGTTCAGCACTCCCACCTTCACCCCACACACAGAGGGGACAGCAGGGACCCCCCACCCAGGACGGTGACACTGAGGGACACAACGCCTGGGAAGGAGTTGGGTGAAGCGCAAGAAGCTTCCCTCTGGTGTCTTTAGGAATCTTCCAGGGCGTGTAAGGAGAAGCAAGTGCAAGGTGTGTCACCCCCAACTCCTCCTCCTGAAGGTACAGGTGTGCACACCTCAGCCAGGCAGGATCTGCCCTTTGTTCTGTGCTCTTTCCACCCGTGGAAGGAGGGTGGGCACCAGACAGATACCCATCTGTCAAGGGCACAGCTCCTCAGGGAGCACCAGCTCCTGCCCAAGCCTGAACTTTCAAACCGCCGTCTTTATTTGACTTAACTTTGATTTAATAAAAACAGTCTAGCTGGGATATTTTTAAATAGGAAAATAGTCTTTTTAACTCTAGTATTATTCAAAAATGGCTGAGGGGATTTGATTTAAATTTGTGAAAATAAATCACCTTTGAGCGAGCAGAAAGCCCGTTTGGCAGGGCCTACAGAATCCCGGGACTGCGTGGATAAATCCTGGAAAATGGGGACTGTTACCTCTACAACAAGCAGGAATTGTGACCTCTGGCTGCTCAGTGTGCCCCCAGGCCCAGCCCTGTCCTCCAACACTGCCAGGCTGCCCTCTCGCCATGGTTGTGCCCAATCCTACAGTGTTTCTATGCCCAATGACACCATCTCCTCCTAAGTTCTGCTCAACACCAGGCTGAGCCAGGCAGAGCTGGGAGCTGCTGCCTCAGGAGAGCCTCAGGAGAGGCTCTGGCTCTTCCTAAAGTCACAGAGCTGCTGGGTTTGGAGGTGAGGTCCAGACCCCCCCACACTCCCCGTTGTTCATGACCTTGGGCACTGCATCCATGGGTTCCTGAATCCTGCCTTTGACCTCAGCATGGTGAGCCCAGCTCTGAACAATGCTCTGCTCACCCCATTCCATCCCTCCATGCAGGGACACTGCTGAGGCACGTGGCACTCCTCAGAGTGGGGACACACCATGTCCTGCCCACACCTCTCTTGCTCCCTGGGCTGGTTTGGTTGCACACAAAGGCGGACAAAAAAAGCAATGAGATAATTTTTGATGCAGTGACCAGTCCCTGCAGGGCACTGGGGTCCCCAGCTGCCACTCCCTGGAGCCTTCAGTCTGGGATCCACGAGGGACAGTCTGCAGTGACCCAGAATCCCATTGTGCAGGTACCAAAGGTCTCACCCCACGATCCAGAGGTGTTTAGTACACACCTCCCTCACAGGCCCACTCATCCACCGGCTCAGTGCTCTCTGAGTTTGGGGGTCTCAGGTCCATAAGCTGCTTCTCCCTCCCGGATCCATCTGAAACCCTCTCAGATGTTGACACCAGGGCCAGTGCTGACACTCTGAAGCAGCACCAATGCTCCCAGGAGAATTCCTTCAGCTGGTAGCAGCTTTCATCCCATCCCAGCTCCATCCCATCTCACCCCAGCCCATGCCATTGTGCTGCACACCTGTACTTCACCTGTGTCAAGGGGAACAAGCAGCAGAACATTTGATTTGTCTTTCATCAAGACTGTCTTTACCTTGGCTGTTCCCTGTGTGACTGATGATGATTTCCCTGCAGAGCGAGAAGGCAGTGAGGGTGCAGTCTCTGTGTGTGACTTTGTGTGTCCCTGCCTGTGCCAATCTGGCCAGAGGGATTTCAGAAATCATTTTGTGATAACATTTGCAATCTCCAGGAAAGGGGCCAGAGGACATGCAGGGGCTCCCTAAAGCAGCTCCTCCAGAAGTGTCTCAGTGGGTGTGCTCAAAGTGAAGAGTGAGGTGTCCTTTGGTACAGCCCAGAGACAGCAAATTCCCCTCTTCCCTGTCCTGGGACTCTGAGGCTGAGATGGATTTCACTCATGGAACTATCAAAGTGTGAGACTATCCTGTCTGACCTGGTGAGGTTTCTCTGCCTCAGAAACTGCTCACTATGAGCTCAGCCCACTCTGGAGGGCTCCATTTCTCTACAGTGATTATCAGAGTTTAAATGCCCAGTTCTGACCCAGGCAGCCTTTAAAAAAGAGATTGATTCCACCCATTTTCCTCCACCCATGTGCCTCCAGGCCTGGGTGTCAGCTCTGGCTGTAGGTGGAGGCTCTGGCTCCCAGGCACTGGCTGGGAGCTGCAGGTAGGAGACAAGAAGGGCTCCCCTGTGCCTACACCACTCCAGCAGTGGGTTTGCAAACTGCTCATCATGTTTCCCCATAGGTTTCCCATTGCTGATTTTGGAGAATAATGTAGTTAAACTCCTCTGTTTATTTGTGTAGTGGAACAGCCCTTCTGACCACCAGCCCCTTGAGCCCACTGCAACAAAGGGGAGGATTTTCCAGTGCCCATCTGGTTTGTGTTTAATGTAATGTGCAGAAAGGTTGCACATTTTCGGGGCCTGTGTTCATAAGTAGTAGATTGTACAGCAGTTTATTACACAAATGGAGCTTTATATTGCTGGGCTTTGTTGAGCTGCCAGTTGGGATAAAAAAGAAAGAAAAAAAAAAAAAGTAACGTGCTTCGTAGACCCTATCAAGGAAAATTAGAAAGCATTAAATTCTGCTCAGACTATCCATCACTGGTGAGCTGGTAATCAAATCCAGAGGGGCTGGTGGGAGGTCAAGACTTTCTTGTTCTTGGTGTTTCTGAATCAATAACTGCTATGAAAGATATGTAAGTGAAACCAAAAGAGAGAGAGAGAGAGATGTCTGACCTAGAAATCAACACAAGATCACAGTGCAGAGGCCAGAAGAGACCAGATAGCTCCAGGTTTTGAGGAGAAAACCCCACAGTCTCAACTCAGTTCTTGTGGTGAGCATGTGTTTTAGTTTAATTCTATATTGGAATGGTTATTAAATTACTATCTAGTCCCAGGCAAAATCTAGCCCTTGTCCCACATAGCCAGGTAAGAGGTGTATCTACAGGAAGATTGTTCAAATTGCCTTTGGATCCAAATCAGATAAATACTGCAAACCCTGTATTGAACCCAGGTGATATCTAATCCACAGTGAAACATCAGCCTGCAGCCTCGGACTGCGCAGCCCAGCTTTAATGCCACTTAAATCAGAATGTAAGAACTAAAGGAATTCCAGGAATCCAGTGATATAAACTGTATTTTTAGAGCCGTGAGTGACTTGTGAGAGTGAAACAGTGCAGTGACTAAAGATAGCCCAAGCAAGGTTTTCCATGATTTATCACAGGAACGCTCACAGTAAGTTAAAGTCACCAAATGTTGTGATAGCAGCACCTACATGCTGGCACCTTTTCAAGACAAGCCATTCATAACATATTTGTCACAGAGGGAAAATTTCCATAACAGAGCTCTGAGCTGTGTCTCGCTTGCACAAGCACCACACACATCACTTTCCTATTAAGACACCGAGAGGTCTATTTGTTTCCAAGGATCTATTTTTTCTTTTTTTTCTTTAAGCCAGCTGGAGGGAAGAACCCCACTTGCCTGCATGCCTCAAAGCTCTCCCAAGCTTTCAGTCTGGCAGTGGTGGCAGAGGACAAAGATTCTCCCTTGGGCCTCTCCATCCCCTGTTGGCCATCTGGAGTTTAGTTATCATTTCACAGGAATTCGCTGTCTGACCCATCGTTTCTCCTCGGGGCTCTGTGCTCCTTTGCACACCTAGAGGTTGGGTAGGACCTTTCTTTGCCTGAGCAAAAATGTCTGCAGGGGTTATTTTAAGGATGAAGTCATGGCAAACGTTTCCTGACACCTCATGATCGACGCTGCTCTTGGCTCCTGGCCCTTGCTCGCTGCAGTTTGCAGGATAAAGGAACTGCCTTGTCAAGGGAGGGCTGCACTGCAGGACGGTTTTCTCCCGGTTTCTAACACACAGGGATGCACTCAGACAGAAATGGCAGAGAGCCTGCAGAGAGCTCCCCTCATGGACAGATTGGTCTTTGCCTCCTTCAGCCAGCTCCTGGGTAGCCTGACAGTCACCTGAAATCTCATTTTCATGGAATTACAGAATGGTTTGGGTTGGAAGAGACCTTAATGTTCAACCAGTTCCACTCTCTGCCATGGACAGGGATACCTTCCACTATCCCAGGGTGCTCCAAGCCCTGTCCAACCTGACTTTGGACACTTCCAGGGATGGAGGAACCACAGCTTCTCTGAGCACCCAGTGCCAGAGCCTCCCCACCCTCCCAGGGAGGAATTTCCTCATGTGTCAAGTCCCAAGTTCAGTTTCCAGCACAGAAGCCCCCTGGCTGTGTGGGGCACTGCCCACACTCCCCAGGCAGGGTTACATTCTCCACTGGATGAGGACATCACCTGGACACTGAGTCAGGTCCTCTCTCCCCATCCCTCGACTCTGCTCACTCCTGTGGTGTCCCTGCCAGGTCTCTACCTGTGCCCAACTCTGTGCCCACCTCCCATGGAGGGACATGTGTGAGTCACCCCCATTTCTTTTTCAGGTATGTTTTTGAGATGCTTTTAAAACTAATTTCCATCTCATTGTGAGTCCAAGCTGCAGTTCAACGTCTTCTTTCAGAAATCAGATAGAGACAGTTGTTTGTCACGATCCTGCTTGTTGCTCCATCTCCATGAGCTTTCAAGCAGGTCCTACAACATTTCTATCCATGAATGACCCCATCCTGCTGCCTGCTGCAGCCTGAGCGCGGCAAAATGAGCAGCACAGAGGTACCATTGTCTGCTGTGAGTTTGTCCCTGGGCTGGGGCTGAGCCCCCCTGCTCCAAACCATGCTCAGCACCCAGCAGGACTGAACCCCCAGGCTGGGTCTGCTCACCTCACTGCCCATCCAGGCTCAGCACTCCATACCCGGGCTCTGCCTGTTGTTCTTCCCTTGTAACCATGCCTGTGGTTAAATAGAGTGTGTCAGTGATTAAAGGATTTCCTTTCCCTGCTGCACTGGGGAAAGAGGGCTCACAGCTCTGTGCACAGTTTGAGGTTTTGTTTCATCTTGTTTATATTTGTGGTTATTTCTGTGTTGCTTCAGTGATTTGCACATTCTTGAGGCCCTTGCTCAGAGCACCTGCAGTCAGGTTGTGCTCAGCATCTCCCTCTCTTTTGCAGCTGATTTTGAGAGGTAGCTAGTGAAGGGTAAAGTTCAGTCCAGGACACAATTCTTAATTCGTGATTGAGCCTGATGAACGGCATGTGAACGATATCTGGACACGTGAAACTTGGGGCTGAAACTGTGGTGTGTGGTATGAAACCTGACAGCCCTGAAATGATAAAAAGAAAACATCCTCTTGCAGGAATAACACCGTGTTGTCCCTGTGAGCATTTAACCTGCAGGACTTGGGAGCATGTTAGTCTCATTGGCACTAAAAAATCAGGAGGATTCTGGAAGAAAGTCATTTCTGGGGGATAATGGGAATATCCACCACATCACAAATAAGAAGTACACATGTATCCAAGCAGAGATTCCAACAGGGAAAGACACCTATTGCAGGAACTCCCTAGGTAAGATAGCTTAATTGAAAAATGGACTAAGAAATGAAGCCTAAATGAAGCTTAGATAGACTAGAAAGGAAGCTTAAATAGAAGCTTAATAGCTTCTTCAGACAATAGACAATTATTTGTCTCTTAGGCCAGCTTATCTGGGGACTTTTTACAGTCTCCAGCACTTCAAGTCTTTCAGGATAGATGGACTCGTTCCTTCAAAAGATGTTTTCTTATATAAAAGAAAATCACACCTTTGTGCAGAAACATCTAGGAAGGTTTCCCTGGCCTGTGGTTCATGCTCAGCTGTCCCAGTGCTCTCAGGTGGTGAGCAGCAAGCCCAGAGGGGTCACAGGAAGCTGCCTCAGAAAATTCAAAGTACTGTAGGTTCCACTGCAGTCCGGTGCCAAGGCAGGAGGTTACACCCAGTGCCTCACTGCTGACACTGATAGCCTTGAAACCTCTGCTTTGGTGGTGTTAGGAAGAAGGGGAGAGGTGATGATTTGACACAGCGTTTAGCTGAGTGTCTCCAAGCTGTAAAGATTGGGAGCACTGAGGAGATGATCATAAATGGAGCCGTCTGCTCTTGAACAGAGCCAATCTACGAGGAGACTGGAACACAAGATGTTTCCAGTTAATGCAGCAGCTGTGTTAGATCTGCCCATTCACAAAGAGGAAACATATTTTCACTCTGGCTTTTTAAATTAGGGGACGACGAGGAGAGCAAGTACGTAAGGCGTGCGTGCGTGTCTGTGTGCGCGAACGTTTGTGAGCGCCTGGGACCCCCACGGACACAGCCCTGAGCTGCCCCTGCTCTGCACCACTGGCACAGCAACCCCCTGGCACCACACCACTGCTCCAGGCATTCTCCAAGCCCCTCTTTCAGCTAACTTCGTGGGATTGTCATCAGTAGAGGCAGCCCGGGGTGAAGTGCATGGGGAGAGCTTTTGCTGTGGGGAGGGGGAGTGGACTCGAAGCAGGGGCTCCCCATGTGGGGCAGGGGCAGGTTCTGGGTGTGGGGCTTACTCAGGCAGCTGGGAGGGCACTGGCACAGTGCTCCAGGCTCCTTGAGGAGATGTGTCCACCCTCCATGGTGAGGCAGGACCTGGGGAACTGGGGCTGGCCTCCAACTTGCTGCAGAGGGGATGGGCCAGTGGTTCGTGTGCCCTTCCACTGCAGTGTTTGACTCATTGCAAAGCCCAGAGGAGAAGTTTCAGGAGTCAGGGAAGGATCCTGACTGCTGGGAAGAGACAGTGCAGGACCCCATGATCCCTACCACTGCTTCATCCACACTTGTGTGCTGACAGTGCAGCCAGAGCCACTGACCTCATGGGGTGAGAGAATGGGAGAGATGAACCCAGGGCTCACCAGCATCCGGGAAGACCCCTGCTGGTTATGTGGAGCTGGCTGGGGTTAGTTCCTCCCTTCCTTTGGCATTCCAGTCCCAGCAGCTCCATCTGCCCTCTCTTGTGTGCCCAGTTGCTCCGTTGGTGGCACAAGCAAAATCTCCCCAAGGAGAGACAGACTGTGATCGCAGCCCTTGTGCTCTGTTCCTGTGTTTGTTGTAGGTCCTGCTTTCTCAGGGCTGGTTCTGGGCAGGCTGAATGGGGTGGCACTTCCAGGAATCCATTTCCAGACCCACTGGAAGGCTGCACTGCCTTCTGGTAACATCTGGCACAACGTGTCTGCACAGATGTTTAGTGCTGTGGCTGCTTCCCAGTAGTTTGCTGGGGTGGTGTGTGGAAGAAAGAGCTCCATGGATGAGAAAAGCTGCATCCTACTGGGGTTGTGCAAACCAGCTCATATATTTTAAAATGCCAAGAGAAGAAATTCACAGCTGTGCCTTTATTCTGTGTGCATTTAGGGCCAAACTGGGGCTGTTCCTGGCATGGCCATGGAGAACTCTGCAGGGAGAGGGCTGTTCCTTCGGGGCTGTTGAGCAGCAGCAAAATCTCTCCAGAGCTACTGCTGCAACCCTGGGTCTGCATACCCCATATTTCCCCTGCATTTCATCTCTCAGAAGATACAGGAAGCCTCTGCTGCCTCATCCTCATTCCCCCATCCCATTAAGTCCTACTGCCCAGGGTCAGGCCATGCTGAGTCTGAGAAAGGGAACACAAGAGATCCGTGTGGGTGGAGCTTCACTGGGCTTTTCCAGACCCCTGGGGATGGGTTAGAGCCTGTACTTTCCTTCCTGTATTGCTGAGTGCCCCACAAATCCTTCTGTCCCAGCTGGGAGCCCCAAGGAGGGGCTCAGCTCAGGGTGCCCCTCTCCCATCATGCCAGCTGGAGAGCTCCAGGGCTTCCCAGGTGGGCACACACTTGGGAAGATGCTCATGGAAGGCAGGAGGATGACAAAACTCACTGAGACCAAAAGCGCTGCCCTGAATGAGCGTCCCAAGCATTGGAACCTGGCTGATTCCTGTCTGGTGTGAAAAATAGCTAAACTCTACATCTCATGGCTAACCACCACCATGGCCATGGCTGCAATTCCACACGGACCAGGCAGCCCCAGCAGCTCTGAACACAGAGCCAGGCTCTCCCATCTCCCCTCCATTCACTGTTGGCATCTTTCTGATGCTGCACGGCTGGCTGGGGAGCTTCCAAGCACTTGTTAAACCTCCTGGAGGTCAACAGCACCTTCAGAGCTGCAGAGGCTTCAGGGGTAGAACACACACTGCTGTGAGCAGTGAACACTGAACACTAACCAGCTCAGGGCACTGAATTTTGGTTTGTTCCTTTTATGGGTGCTTCTCCCAAAACCACAGCCCCGGGAGTGCTGCTCCGGCCAGGCTGCAGGACAATAGACATTGTCCTTGGTGGTACAGGGTTTGGGCAGGGATGGCTGAACCTGTCAGGATGTGAGAGACCGTGTGAAATGTGACACAAACCCTCAGCAGCAGTGCTGAGACCAAAGCACAGCTCCCACTGCCCAGGGGAGGGAAGGAGGAGAAGAAAATGAAAGGCTGGGATATAAACTCACTGTTAATGATGAGGTGGCATCAGGAGGGCTGTGCACACTGAGCAGTGACCCTCTGTGTTTGTGAGAGGACGAGGAGCAGGGGGTCCTGGAGGAGCAGGGGGTCCTGGAGGAGCAGGGAGCAGGGCTGGAACAGGCTCTGGGCTGCTCCCAAGCAGAGCAGCTCTGCCCCAGCAGCAGGAGCACTGGGCTGCCAGCTCTCCTGTCGCCTGCAGCTACGAGCTGCCATGGTTTGCTGCACAGTGACAGGCATGAAGAGCAAGGTGGGGGTGGATTTGTCACAGTATTGGTGTCCAAATCGCTTACAGGAGAGGCTAATGTGGAGCCAGCAGGGGAAGCACTGCACGTTCTGTACTCGGGACTGCATTTGCAAACCACCAGAGCAGTGCTCAGGAGGAGGATGGCTGCTAGCAAAGATGTTAGGAGCAGAAGAGGAATGGTAACATTAATGTAAACATGACAGGTCCCTTCCTGATGGATGCACATCGTCCATAAACATCACTGTCACACCAGAGATCTCGCCAGGGATTCCTGAGGATGCTTTCAAGCGTGCTGCAGAACCTTGGGGTTCTTGGGGTTTCAGAATTGTGACCATCTGTTTGCAATTGAGGCCCTTTGGAAGCAGAAGAGAGCTGCCAAGAGACTCTTTTTGAAGGAAGAGTGCCTTCGGTCTGACTGAGAAGTTCCATCCAGCAGGTACCAGAATCACAGAGCCACAGAAAGGTTTGGGATGGAAGAGATCTTAAACTCATCTCATTCCAACCTCTTGCCGTGGGCAGGGACACCTCCCACTGTCCCAGGCTGCTCCAAGCCCTGTCCAGCCTGGCCTTGGGCACTGCCAGGGATCCAGGGGCAGCCACAGCTGCTCTGGGCACCCTGTGCCAAGCCCTGCCCACCCTCACAGGGAACAATTCCTGCCCAATCTCTCATCCATCCCTGCCCTCTGGCAGTGGGAAGCCATTCCCTGTGTCCTGTCCCTCCATCCCTTGTCCCCAGTCCCTCTCCAGCTCTCCTGGAGCCCCTTTAGGCCCTGGAAGGAGCTCTGAGCTCTCCCTGGACCCTTCTCCTCTCCAGGTGATCATCCCCAGCTCTCCAGCCAGGCTCCAGAGGGGTTTCAGCCCTCAAAGCATCTCCATGTCCTCCTCTGGACTTGTCTCACTCAGGAGGGGGTTCTGCATCATCCCAAGCTGAGGCAATACATCTCAATTAGAATGTCTGTGATGGGAGTGACACCAGACTGGAGATTTTTTCACATTCAAGCCCAGCCCTGCAAACGTCTCCTGTCTGCTGTCCTGGCACAGCCACTGCTCAAAGTAAGAACTTCCAAGAGCGAGCATTAAGCTGTTTTAGAGAATTTGCAACTGCAGCCCAGCTAATCGAAGCCTTGACAGCTTAATTTAATTCTTACTTTGCATGAAGCTGGGCATGACAGCCTGTGGTTATAAAGGGAGCCAGGCAGGTGAGCTCAGCTTCCTGCAGCTCCTGCTGTGTGTTGGATGGGGATGAGGGTTGGAAGTGCTCTGCCACCCTGGAGAGCTCTGCACTCCAAGGAAAGGAGGGAAACACAGGCTCCTCCCAGCAGGGAAGGAAAAATCTGCCATCCCTTGGATGCTTCCATTGAAGCCACAGAGGGGATGGCACAGAATCTGCCCGTGGTGTGGTTTGTCCAAGCTTGGGCTGCACCCTACAGACTGTGCAGCCTCTGCGCTCAGGGGGGATGGCCAGCAGTGGTGCTGTGCACCCAAAAATCCCCTGAGGGAGGCTGCCTTCCTCAGCCCTGCACCAGGGCTTGGAGCTGGGCTTTAAATGTCAACCTGCCTTAAAAGCCCCAGGCATCCCCCGACATGTGCGGTGTCAACCTGTTCACTGGGTAGAGATTTGCTCCGCTGAAAACGAGCCTGAAAGTTGATAAGAGCCCCTGGTGAGGCCTGAAATAGCCCTTTGCAATGTGGGGCTGGCTGGGGTAGGTATCAGATGAAGAGCAACAGTCACAGCACAGCAGAAAGGAGGCTGAGGTCATGCCTGCACTTGGGTCCAGCCACACGTGCACCGGCTGCTCGGAGGGGCTGCTGTGCTTGTGCTGTGCCTCACCAAGCTCTGGTGCTGCCCCTTCCCCACATGGAACACCAAGGGAAAATACAGAAAGAGCGGAGAGACTTTGGAGGGGCAACAGCGCTGGAAAAGGCGCAGTGGTGCTGCCTGGGATGTAAGGAAGCAGGATTCCCACCTCCTGCAGTTACCTGGGTGAAGTGCAGTGTTCCTGGCATGAAAATTATTCCTTCCAATGCCCTCAAAGAGGGAGGAGGGGCTGTATTTTATTTTCAACCTCTGCTGGTACTGTGTGTGGGAAAAACTGCTGGCGCTGGGATTTCGTTCTGTTGGGGTTTTGCTCTGTGCTGCAGATAAGGCTCCTCTTTCCTCGGTCACTTTGGAGGCATGGAAAACATGTCTGGGCCTTCAAGCACACTTTGAAGTCAATCAAAACTGTCTTAAAGTATATTTCTCTGCTATAGAACATAAAAATATTATCCTTCTGGCACGCCTCCATGAGAATATTAAAAATAGCTTACTGAGTTACTCTGTGAAAATCACTAATATAACAAGACTTTTGTGTCTTATTTCATTAATGAAGGAACTCTAATGCTGGGCTTGAGTGTGATACTGCTGTAAATCAATAAAGAATATTTTTGGAAAAACACAATCCTATTATTCCAAGATATTTTGGTAGGGTGAAGTTAGAAAGAAGCATTTATTGCCATGACTTTTGTCCAACTCAATAAGCTGTTTGCATCATTTTATTTAGCGCTAGCTAAAGAAAAGCGTGTTCTGTGCATGGGATGGCATTTGCTTTCCTGGTTTGTTTTACTGCTGTTTGGTCCAGAATGGAGGAGAATCTGTTTGGCAGAGAAAGCAGCTAAATCTTGTGCTGACCCCTCACAGCAGAAACCCACGGCTTGCTTAGGGAAAAGTCAGAGCAGGACAGGGTTCCTGGCTTTTCCTGAACAGCATCCAGGAGGCAGCAAGTCTGAGATGTGGCCTGACTGGGAGGCACAGGATTCTGTCCCATTTCCAGCTGCAATTGTTTGTTAACAACCCCCTGGGGCTGTGGCCATCCTGGATGGAGAACCCAGGGATGGTCCTGACTGGGTCAGGAGTTTCCTCCAGCTCATCCCCTCATCTCCAGCCCCTGGAGCCAAAAGAATGTGGAAAACCAGGGTAATCACACAGTAGCAATTCTCCCACCCAGCTGCTGGTCTTTCCTTCACCGAGAGAAAGGCTTGAGATTTAATGGCCTCAGCGGGTATTTCTTACACGGGTTTGTCTAATTGCCTTTTGAACTCGTGCTGAAGAGGTGATTTGCTGCTTCCTCAGTGGCCTCCCGAGGGGTGTAAATCACAGCTCTGCTTCAAGAACCAGAGCAACAGGCAGCATTCCTCCCACAGCACCACTGCTGCCTTTGGAAAACAGAGAGCTCCCTCATTTTTTGGTGTTTACAGGCTCCAGAGATGGTCATTTGGGGCTGGAAATGGGGCTCTTCATGTACCTGAGCTCCTGGGGTGCCCCTTGGTTGCCTCTGCCAGGGTTTCACAGTCATTTGCCTTTAAGAATCCACACAGGGTGAGGAATGGCTGATGCAGCAGGAGCACAGCAGAGCTGAGGGAAAAGGCTCCTCTTTGTCAAGGAACAGAGCTCAGCTGCTGAATCTGGGCATGTCCCAGAGAGCAAATGACACAAACCACCACAGTGTGTCATGAGCCTGGAACGAGGCATTACACACCCCTCTAAATCCACACAACCACGTGGCATGCTGAGTACACATGGGGGAAACCTCTGCTGCCCAAAGCCAAGATCACCTTTCCCTCCCTCATTCCTGACAGAAATTGGTCCATCCTGTTTTTAAAAACCCTCTTTGGCTGGAGAAGACCCCAACTCTTGCCCAAACCATTTTAACTCCAGCTCCCTCCTGAAGTGCACATCCATAGCTCCTAGTCCTTCTCAGTTTGGCTAGAGAGAAGAAAACACTCTGTTTCTTTCCATGGTAGCCTTCCTTATATTTAAAATCTGATCAGGGTTCCCTTCAAATAATTTTTCATTGGATTGTCCCTCAATCTTTGTGCTTTCCCTTGAGTGTCTCATTTTCTAGACTTCTGGTGTCTCTTTCTGTGCTCTGGGCTCTCTTCTGTTGCCTCTCACCTTCCTTAGGGTGGCTGAGAGCAGTCAGCAATGCTCGAGGAGAGCAGAGCAGAGCAGAGCAGAGCAGAGCAGTCAGCAATGGTCAAGGAGAGCAGAGCAGAGCCTGTGCTGCCCTGAGCAGGCAGGTGAAGGGCTGTGCTCTGCAGCCCGCCCTGCTCCCCCTTCTCACCCTCTCTCACCATCACTGATGGTCCTGAGCTGGCTCATGGTCCTGCTCTGCTGTCCCAGAGCAGCTGCAGAACATTCTGCTCTGTACACTGTGTATGTGCAATCCCTGCCTAATTCTCCCTGGGTTTGTTTCTGTAACTGTCCTCACATCATCACTTCTTTTTAAAACTATTATCTCGCTCTAACGCTGCTCTGCTGTGCACGCGCCCTCGTCCAGCTTCACCTCCTAGTAAATAAAATGGTTTTCTACTCCACTTTGTAGAGGAAACAGAAGACAAAGGGACACAGTGACCCACTGAGAGCTTCTCTCTGAGTGTGCTTTTGTAAGTGTTTCTCACCACCTTGGGCAATACACACCACGCTTTTCCAAAAATCTTTAGACAATGTCGTGTCAGGCGGTGTCAACAGCCTCATTAAACTCAAGATAGATGAATGTACAGCTTATTCCCTACCCACAAGTGTCACAGAAGGATTAGATTTGACACATGAATAATGGCTGGGTTTTATTTCTTTTCCCTGATTTGTTTCAGTATTTGTTTGTTGGCTCGATTTGTTGTCCCAGTACTTTTCTGGAAATGGAAGTTAGAGTAGATGCTCCACAATTCCCCTTTTTTCAAAACCAGATATTCTGTTTAGCATTTTTGAAAGCCATAAGGAGTGTTACATCTCTATGCCTGCCTCGTGTCTTTAAAAATCTGTTTAAGCTGCCAGTACCTCCTAGAATCTTACAGCAGATGCATATCTGCCAGTTATTGCATAGAAGGCAGAATTCTGTTCATTTGTACCTTGGCTGATTATTCCAAGGCTTGCTCCTTTCTGGCTGGTTGGCCTGGTGGGCACATGCCAGCTGCTCAGAGACACGTTCTGCACAAAGGATTTTATCCTGGAATTAAATACACTGATGGGAGACACAGGAGAGCTCTGAGGGTTGCTGTGCCCATCATCAAACCACAACCTCAGGTATCACATCCACACATCTTTTAAATCCCTCCAGGCATGGCAACTCTGCCACTGCCCTGGGCAGCCTGTACCAAGATTTTACAACCCTGTCAGTGAAGAAATATTGCCTAACACCCAATTTAAACCTCCCCTGACTCCACTTGGGACAGCTCCTCTCATCCTGTCCATTATTCCCCAGGAGCAGACCCTCGCTCCCACCTGGCTGCACCCTCCTGTCAGGGAGTTGTGGAGAGTGAGGAGTTCTCCTCTGAGGAAGGAAGGACATGGATTTCACATACCCACAATCCACAAGGTCCCACTGCCCCCTCCCAGGAAAAAGCAAGTGAGGAGCTCCAGGGCAAAGAGCAGGTTGTGAATCAATGGAAGAGAAGGAGTGAGTACCTAAATCACCTCCAAGAAGGCCATGAGTATCACAAATGATTCAAGGAAATATGAGAATCAGGAATGACATCTCTTTGCCCATCTGACCCAGGAACAGGTCCTGGTTTCTTTTCCTTCCCAGCTTTTCTTCTCTCTCTCTCATTCTGAGTTACATCTTGGGAAGCATCAAAAGCTTCACAAAAACACAAAAAATGTTTCAGACCCTGCCTTGGCTATACAACAGGTTTTGGGAAAGGTCAAGGCAGTGGAAAATAGAGGTTCCTTGCTGGCTGCCAAGACCCCTGGCAGTGCCAGAGCCAGCCTGGGTTCCTTTCAGCCTGTGAGCAGAAACACCCCCAGCACTGAGAGCCCTTCCACCACCTCTGGATCCCTCCAGCCAGCCTCGGGCAGCTGCCCCCTGCCAGCACCCATCCTGCTGGAGAGAAAACAGGGAAAAGCCTGCAGACAGCACAGGCAGAATCAGATGGAAAGCTTACACCTGTACAGACTGCACTCCCAGCACCAGGTGTAATCCCACACCGACCTCATCCCCAAGCCAGAGCCCATCCAACAACAGAGATTCCCCCAAGCTGTGCATGTGGGTCAGTTTGTTAACCATATATAGCATAACCACAGCTGACTGAGAGTGCTTTAATGACTTTGGGTTCGTTTCTGTGAAAATAGAAGAAATCTCTAGTTTAATCTTTAATTGTCAAAGGGAAAAAAAAAAAAAAAAAAACAACAAAAAAACCCACCCAAAACATAAGCTTGGCTTCTTTGTGCCTCTCCAGCCCTTCACAGTTCATCGTTTGCAATGTGTGCAAAACAATGAATGTTACCTTGCTCAGAGGAAGTCTTGTTGTCAGGTCTGAATTGCTTTCTTTGCTTGTTTTGTTTCAGAAAGCTTCCCTCTCCCATCAGTTCAGGAATGCTGCCTTGGCAGCAATCTCTGCTGCAGGTCCTTATCACAGATGCTGCTCAGACACTTCCCCCATTTTGGTCCCCAAACTACCTGGGAAGAGCTCAGTTCTGCAAGATTTTTCCCTTTCCCTTTGTCCATAAAGAAGCCACCCAAGCTGCAGGTCAGGTAAAACTTTGTCCAGCTTCACTTTTCCTGGATGTCAGAGTGACCTGGGAGGTCTGGAATGCTTTGCTTTTCTTAAGAAAACCCTTTTTTCTGTACCTTTCACCTTCTCCAGACACTTTGACTTTCACTTGCTCTGAGCTGCTGTGACTTGTGCTGATTTATTTCCTGAATAAAATCCTCTGCCCTGCAAGAAAAGCAGCAGCATTAAATGACCACCAGAGAAATGCAGCTGCATTTGTAAAGGCTTCTAGGGGAGCTTCTTCCCTCCAGATCCTTCAGCATAAGAGGGATCAGGGATCATTCATCCTCAGCCGTTGGCATAGCACTGGCTGGAAGAACAGGGCTGAAAGTCTGATTTTTTTTTTTTTTTTCATCTTTCCTCTTCCTCATTTTTCACTGACAAGTGGCAAAGGTTCACACAACTCTTCAAGGGAGAAGGGACTTTCTGTACTCAGAGCAGGCATGAGAGAGAGATTTCTTGGCAGAAAAGTGGAATGTCCCCATGGCACCTCTCTTAAAGAACAGAGGGGAAGCCTCAATCAGCCTGACCAGAGACACACCAAAGTGTCCTGTCCCACAGTAGGGCTGAAGTCTGAATATTTTATTAATTCCATGTTACTTTCTACTCATTCACCACCCAAAATTGCTTGGACTTTGCCTCATCCATCCCTTTCTGCCCACAGTCTTATCACCTGCCCCTGGCCACAGAGAAGCCCCAGGGGGAATTCAGCCTTCCAGAAGGGCAAGGAATGGGAACAGGAACATTTTATTTCTACACAGGCTCATGTTGGAGGTTCTGCTTCAGGAAAACATCCCTGGCTGGGAAGCAAGGGAATGGCTGCTGTTTGCACCTCCTGGCTCCTGTCCTTGGGGCAGGTGGAGCCCTGGGGAGCACGAGGAGAGAAGAGACCATGGGGATGGGAGAAAGATGGGACACAGCTGCTGGAGCAAACCTGGGGAATTCCTGAGGAGCTGGGAGCAGACACAGAAGCAGTCTCAGGGTGGTAAAAATAAAGGTTTTATCCTCTAGTCCCAGAAGGGACCATGCAGAGCTTGGTGACACTAAGAGAGGACTGAGGGTCAGAGGATGCTGTGGACAGTGAACACTGCATCAGGGGGGGTTCAGTCTTATTGGATTTTTTCCTTGGAGACCTAAGGTTTTCTGCATCAGCAACATCTCAGCTGAAGTTCATCAAACTCCCTTCTAGGAGAAGGTGAGATTTGGATCTTGTGGTCCTTTAAAATCACAGATCAAAGCAGACAGCAGCCATGGGAGTGGTCTAAAGGATGATGATCGCATTTTTCCATGCATTAATTAATTGCAGCAGCCTAAAGTCTTCACACAACAGAAAAATTTCCCGGAGATGATCTCTGCTAGGGCAAAATCCCAGTGCAGATTCTGTTGCTGATGGCAGTGCAGCCCTGCAGAGGTCAGCTGGGTCCTGCAGCAGATGGGGAAGGGCTGCCAAGGAGCAGGATCTTGGGGAGCTGGAGTCATTCTGGATAACCTTTGCTGGTGGATGGCCCATGCCCAGCTCAGCTCCAGGAGGGGCAGTGAGCCAGAGGGTTTTGTCACTGAGCTCATGGTTTAGGGGAGCAGAGAGGAGGTGTGGAGGAAGGCTCCAGGTAGGAGCTGTGCCAGGCTGGGGGTGCAGCAGGGTCTCACTCCAGGGAAGCTCTGGAAAGCTGAAGGTCATTTATTTGCCCATCCTCTGCCAGGATCCTTGGATTATTGTCATTTATAAAAGAAAAATCCATCTATATTTCTGTAAAGAGACCAAACCTCTCAGTTTGGTGAAGCAGTGGCAGCCCACAGTCCCTACTGCACCTGGTAATTTCTCAGGAGCACAAAACCCCCCATGCTGGGGGTTAAGGGCTGCCAAGAGCTCAATCACAGCAAGGCCGTCAGAGACCTTGGCAGGAGAAATCTGTGCCTGGAGCAGCCCAGAGGACCCAGCTGTCCTGCAGGCAGACACACTCTGGAAGCCGTGGGATACCCTGGCAGCCAACCAGTCACTAGAGCATCCAAATAATGTCTGGGTTTCCTTGTCAATTCAGAAAAAAAAAAAAAAAAAAATCTGCTGCATTTCCATGAAACATTTCGATGCCTATGAATCAGCATTTCCCAATAAAACAGTTTCATCCGAAAATTCCCAGCGAGATGCAGCCCAGATAAGGCTCAGAGCATTGGCAGCAGCCCAGGCCAGCCTCAGGCATGGGGCAGTCGTGGAGAATGATCTCTCTGGGAGATGACGACTCCTGCTGACCTTTCCTGCAGCGTGACTCTGTGGCCTGGGCATCTGAAATGTTATTTATAGGCAGGAGCAGCAGCAAGCGCTGGGGAGACAGTCTCCAGCAGGCCCTCGAAGCCTGGGCATGCAAGAGCTGCTTTTCCACTGGAAAAGCCACTTTACAGAAACAGGGATAGAAATAAACTCTCTTTTGGAGATAAATCATTCCTGCTGGGGGCTTGGTTCTGTGCATGGGCTTCTGCACGAGCTGGGGACGCTGCTGGCTGTGTGAAACCTCTGCCAGCATTGGGGTGATCTCCTCCTCTCCTTCCTCTCCTGGGGCAGCTGCCAGAGCAAGATTTGTTACAGCACAGGTGGGCTCTGGTTTCACTGTGCAAATGCAGTTTCTCCAGCTCTGTGCAAATGCAGCTTCCTGCATCTCAAAGGATAAGAATTGCTGGGCACAGGTTGCTGGTGTGTGACTGTAGGGCCCACACTGCAGAGGAATGGCAGAATTTTGTCTTCACCTGGTGCAATGAAATGAAATTATTCCCTCTCAGAGCCATCTGCACAGGTTTTAATGGAGTTTCCTGGAGTTTCTGGGCTCTCTAAAGTTCATTGTCTATGTTGGTCCAATGTGAAGGAGGGTGCTGCAGAGCTGAGGACAAAATGAGCAATGTCAGGACACTCAGTGTCTCCAGTTTGCTCCAGAAAAAAAAAAGATAAAAATAACCCAAATCAGTTTTTCCTCATTAAAACATTCAAATTTCTATCTCATTGAGAAGTTAGGGCTGTCATTCCCAGAACTTCCACTTAAAAAAACTGCCACATTCTCAAGAAGTAATTTTCTGCTTCTGGCCCTGCTTCCTTTCTTGTTAAATGAGGTTTCAGCGTCCCTGCTCCTCCAAGTTCTGGACACTCACTGATGGGTTTCTCTCCTTGTAGCAAACAAGAGTTCTAAAAAAAATAAATCATGGTGTAGTTTCTGCTCAAATCCCCTTCATGGACCTGTTCAGAATCCTCTGTGGCCTCGTGGGACAATAAATTATTGCAAGCTACCACCTGGTTTGGGCATAAGCTATTACCCAGCTGGTGCTGCTGGGAGGGATGAGGTGGCAATGAACCCTCCAAAGCTAAAGGAGAAGGGACTCTTCCAGAATCTCTCACTTTATCTGAGGAAACAACCCAAGAGGCTGAAAATCTCTTTCTGGAGAGGAAAAACCCTTCCCTGCTGGAGCTATCACCCTATGCACAGGTGAGAACAGAAGAGGTGCCCGGATCACATCCTCTGGGGATCACAGCACGTGCAGGGGTTTATCTGGTGTGGAGACACTCTTGGATCTGCTACATCCTGAAAAGTCAAGGGTGTAACACTTGCAGAGTGTCTTTTTTATTGGGTTTACATCTGAGACCAGAAGGGAGGGGATCAGAGGAGGGAGGCAGAGGCTACAGTGGGATCCTCTCAGGAACACAGGCGAGTCACAAAGGCTTGGGATGGAGCATCCCAACAGCCAGGGAATTCTTAGGCTGAAGAAAAGACTGAGCAGTGTGAAAAGCTGCTATTTTGGCTTTTGACAGCAATTCCACGCAGCAGATCACAGCCCTGGAGCAAAAGCTGTCCCGAAGATTTCAGTTCAACACCGAGATGCCAGCAGTCAGCTGTTATCCAAAACCAGTTCAGAAATCTTCCTGGGAAATGTGCTGAACCGATGACTTTTGAAATAATAAACCCTGGCTCTTTTAAAGCATAGACAGAGGGGTCTAAATATATTTTTTCTCATGGCTAAATATCTTCTTTTTCTTGTGGCTTCTCCCTGCCCACTGAAAAGCAGCTCTGGGCAATTCACAAGTACAAGTATGCAGTGCATCAGTTTGTGGGAACTTTGGGATCCCTGAGTTATCATATTCTCCTGCAAAGCTGCATTTCAGGTTTCACCAGAATATAGAACTGCTTTAAGGCTGAGTGTAATTGCATCTCAGAAAATAATAGGAATATAGGAATATATAATAGGATTATATGTCCTTTAATTCTGCTTATTAACACACAGGGGGGAAAAAATCCTTTATTCTGTGTTGTGACGTCAGGGATGGTGCAGAGACAGGTCTGTATCTGTGGTTTGATGCAGTGCTATAGCAATATGTATTAAAATGGATTTACTCTGCAGAGATTTTTGTTTGAGTGTGTGCACTGAGTCGCTTTAGTAAAGAGAAATGTTTGTTCTGACAGCACATGTTGTGTTTCCACGATGGACTGATTTGGGTTTTCATTCAGCAGTGGAGAATTGTGGTAAATTATTAGCACAAGCAGCACAAATAGACTTTCATTCTTTAAGTTGTACTTCTGCTCATGTAAATCAGCAGTAAGGCTTGTAAACCGACCCTGTTACAACTCTTTCAATTTTAGAGTGGTTTTGGTCTCATATTTGGATGCCACTTCGAAATACAGTAATTGCAGCAGTGCCTTCTGACAGAGATGTCAGAGAAATTCAAGAATAAAATGGCAGAAGTAGTTTGAAAATTATTCCTCCAAGCAGTGAGCAAAATCTTCCAAGGGAGCAAGTGCACACTGAACAGAGATGTCTGGTGCAGTGGCTCTTTGGCTTTTTTATTGCCCCTAATATTTCTGCTGCTGTTTTTTGCTCTCCTCCTTCTTCCCAGCATTTGTTCTTTGTGAAGGAACAATAACTTGGATAGCTCATATTCAAGTTCACAGGCTCCATAATTCCAGAAGCATCACCCTCTGCAGTGTTCTCTCTCCACCCCACTGGAGTCAGAGATGGGCCCTGGCTATCTGATTCTAGCACAACAAAACAAATATGCTGGCCCAATGATCTTCTGACCATATATAGGCTGAAATAGCCTTTTGGAAGATATGGTTGATATCTGTGATCATCACAGGGCAATTAGGAACCATTATGAAACAACCATCTCGCCAGTAATTTATTGGGCAGCCTCAAACTATTTCCTTGGGTGGGGAGGGTGTCATCTTCAAGAACACCTCCTGCTCAGGAGAGGCCATGAATTAATTTTTTATGGAAGATCTGATGGGGAGAGCACAGAGCTGGGAGCACGAACCTGAGCACAGAGTTATGTGTTGGAAATGCAATGTCCCAGGGGAGAGCAGACAGGAGAGATTCAGTGTTGATACGGCTCTCGTGGCAGCTGCTTTCTGAGAGTTCCTTGACAGAGCAATCTCTGCTTTCCAATTGCCTCCCAAGAGCTGCTTTTTCTCCTGTGCAGGAAACAAACAGCACTACTGAATGCAGCAGTAGGAGCAGACAGGATCGAGCTGGGCTGTCAGAGCTGCTGCGCTGTGGGCTGTGATGTGACTGAGGAGGGCTCAGCTCCAGGCTCCTGCTGCCTTTATTCACAGACAAGCTGCCTTGCCTTTAGGGCCAAAGGGGTTATTGGGCAGGCAGCAGGGACATGGAGCACTGCAGACCATCCTTTGCACCCACCGGAGGATCAGGATCACACACCGGGTTGGGATGGAAGGGACCTCAAAGCTCATCCCATTTTAGCCCCCTGCCATGCACAGGGACACCTTCCACCATCCCAGGCTGTTCCAAGCTCCATCCAACCTGGCCAGGGATGGACAGCTGTGCCAGGGCCTCCCCACCCTCACAGGAAGAAGGACACCAGTCCAGTTCTGTTGAATTTGTCAGGATCTTGTTGATTTTCTTTTTCTTCTTTTTTTTTTTTTGCCACGGTTGTAGAGGAAAGAGGCAGAAAGGGAATTTCCAGGCCCAAACAAGCTGGGTTTGACGGTCTCATTGTCATTTTTAGTAACTGATGTAAAGCACAAAGCAAAGTGGGCAGCTGATGGTGGCTGCTGGGTGGGGAGGGGCTGGAGGAGATATTGGGGGTCAGGTGTGACGGGAGCAGCACAGGCAATAAAAATCAAATGCTGAACTGTAGACCTGCCTTTTCTTTGTAAATTCATCCGTTGCTAAGAATAACCTGCCTGGACAGTGTCCTACAGCGTGCTCCAACCTAAAGGGCATTTTGGTCTGACAAATGAAAACTAATAGAGTGAAGTTATTACCATATGAACATGTGGATTGAAAACATGTGTTGAGTGATTAAAGGCGAAGGCTTGATGACAAGCCCGTAACGGAGACGGTGCATCTCGAGGAGGGGATTGCTGTTTGGGAAATGCCATATTTTACCATTGAGTAAATTCATTAGTATTTGCCATAAGGAAAACAAGAAAGGTTGAGTCCAGGAAAAAAAAATTTAAAAAAAAAAAAAAAGGAGCACCCTCCCTCTCAGATGCTATCACTGCACACACGATGTTTGCTTTGGAAACTCCTCGCCGGGGTTTCTGTCAGCCTGTTGCTCCGCCAATGCTGTCTCATGGACAGTTTAGGATTTCACTCTGCCTGGGCTTGGACGGTGTCCCGGGAGTGTGCTCGGTGTCAGGAATTCAAGCTGGAAAAAGTGTGCATTCTGGAAGATTAGGCACTGCAGGCTGTCCCCGCAGTGCCCAGGGGCTGGGCAGCTCAGAGCACACCAGGGTGGCTCTGGGGCCGTGCCCCAGCCTGGTAAATCTGCCACAGCACTGCAGGGGGACACAGCAGAGCTGACAGGAGCTTTGGGGTTGATACATGTTCATTATAAATCGTCTTCTGCTTGTCTGCTCACAATAGCCTGTCTTTCCTTAATGTTTTTGAGGTGGTAACAGACCCTGTATTTTAACTCAACAACAATATTTTTTATGTGAAAACATAATGGCACATCCTTGCTGCTTGTATTTTTGGGTGAGGTATGAACCAGAACTATGGGGCCAAGTGCCTCACCCCAAACATTGAAAACTGAAGAGGAAAATATCAATCACTTTCCAAAAATTTCGCTGAATTTTGTGACAGTAACCATTGTATCTGTGACTGGCTGGGAGGTACCTGTAGCAGATTAACATTTGACAGCCTTTAACAGCCACAGCCCTTGTTGATTTTCCATGAAGAACTGGTACTTAAAACCAAACCGAATCAAATTTTTAGGCCCCCCAAAGCACATCAGGCAGCAGTGCAGAGCCCTGGGCACCAGAAGCAGGATCAGAGGAGCCTGCAGAAGCTCTCCTGCCAGTCAGCTGTCAGGACATTTCGGTGAGATGAAACAGTCTGCAGGAAACTTCCAGCCAGGATAAATTCTTGGTTCATCACAGACTTTGCCAGATGCTACAGTGCTCCCACAACCCTGCCAGTGCCGTGTTGTAGGTTGGGTTTGTGCTCTGCCATCATATTCACATCTCTAGAGATTGTAAAAGCTGGATAAGGGGGCTCATTCAGATGTGTGGGTCTATTAATTTCA
Organism: Brachypodius melanocephalos; assembly: GCA_013398615.1. Taxonomy (NCBI): domain Eukaryota; kingdom Metazoa; phylum Chordata; class Aves; order Passeriformes; family Pycnonotidae; genus Brachypodius; species Brachypodius melanocephalos. The sequence continues at coordinate 1,456,549 of VZSR01003022.1, forward strand.
TCTTGTAAAGTGTATTAATTCCTATGGAGTGCGATATCCTATCTTTCTTTTTGAGTCTCATCCCAGTTCTTTCAGCAGTGCTTTTCTTTCACTGAAGTTTAATTATACAAATTTTGATAAACCCAAAGCCTTGTGAATGCTGATGGGGAGGATTCATCTTCAGGCTTGAAAGAAATCATGTTCCAATATATATTTATCTTAGATTTGTTTTAACACAGATCTAGAGATTAATATTAAAAACAAACGAACAAAACAAAAACCACAAAACCCTTTTTTTTTTTTAAACCTGCCCAATTTCCCTGGCCACTGTGTTTTCACTTCAGTGCTTCTGCTGACAAAAGGGAAAGATAGGAAAAGGAACTGAAAATTGCTATTGAAAATGCCTGTAAGGGAATAAGAAGACCAAATTTCACTTTATTTATTCCTGGCAAAGTCAGCTCACAGTGGCTGGAAATCCAGAGAAATGAGAAGCCTTCTTACTTCTGGCATTCACCACTTGGTGCTTTTTGGAGTAAAACAGCCCATTTAGTTCAATCCCTTCATGCAGCCCCTCTGTTTCCTTTCCCCTTCCTCGGCAGCACAGATGGCAGCACAACGTGGACATTTCACACAGCTTTAGATGACTCTCATCTTTTTCACAGTCCCATTTATCTGCTGAGATTTCAACTCTGTTTCTGGCTGCTCCCACTGGGAAAATTCAGTGGGACTGGGCAGATGCAGATATCCTGGGAGAAGGATGGGAGAAAGATGGGAGAAGGATGAGGGAAGGATGGGAGAAGGATGGGAGAAGGATGGGAGAAGGATGGGAGAAGGATGGGAGAAGGATGGAAGAAGGATGGGAGAAGGATAACATCTGGCAGAGCCACAGGAGGGTCAATGTGCAGCTCCATGAGCCTTTGGGGACAAGGACAGTCCTGCAGCAGCCACTGCAGGGTCACTGTCTGTGGTGGCATCACGACATCAGCATGCCAGGGCAATTTTATTCACTGTGTTGCAAATGTACATCCCAGGCTGGGGTTGCTCATTGTAATGGTTTTACATTTGCCTGGTTTTGTTTGTTAAATTTAGCACAGCGGTTTGAGTATCTTTTTTTTTTATTGTGAGATAGGATTAGGAGAAAAGTAAAGTAGACTTAAAGTTCAAGGTATAAAGATAGATTTATTAACACATATTGAAAGAAGAAAATAAGAATTAAAAAGAAATTTTTTAAACACTCCTCCTCACCTACTAGCTTCTTTTCTTAGTAAATAATATAAAATATATCTATATCTATAGATAATAGATACCTTTTTTAATAGATAATGTATAAAGACAAAACTTGGGATGTATAATTTCTCTAGTAGCTACATTAGCTATCAGTTTTAAAACTAATCGCTAATTAGTTTAGCTATAACTTCCTAAAAAAAAATCACTTCCCCATGTGAGACTACCACACTCGTGCTGTGCAGGAATGCAGTGGTGGAGAAACAAAAAGCTGAGAGGTTTCTCTGGTTGGAGGAGAGCTCTGTGCAGCACTCTGCAGCACGGAAAACAAGCATGGGAAGTGGTGCTCATGCACCTCCTCTGCCCTTGCCTCTCCTGAGAACCCGGATAAAAAACAACCCGCGAGGAAAATCTACATGCAGATGGCAGCTGGAGAATCTGGGGCTCCAGGGAACGGTGGGAATGGGGTCAGCCACAGCAAAGGGACGGCCAAAAAATTAAGAGAGGCCTCCGCTGCCAAACTTCCCCTGCCCTTTGAGGAAGGGCAGAGGGCACGGGGTGGCTGCAGGGATGATGAGGGCTGTCCCCGAGGATGCCAGCGTGCTGCTGGCTGGGCACAGAGCAGGTGGCACTCACAGGCGGGCAGGGAGCCTGTGCAGACGGGGAACAGGGAGCTCCTGCCCGGCTCCAAGAGACAGGAGAGCGCACGGGGTGCCGCTCACTGCAGCGCTCCCCGAGGGCATTTACTGGGGCAGGGGGATCTCGAGAACACTTTTCAACCCCCTGTTTGATTTGGCCATGTCCAAAAGCCCGTGTGTCACCCGGCCTGTGGGACACACGGCCTTTTGGACACGGCTAAATCAAACCGAGCTGTGCCCCCACTGCCAGCCTCAGAGCCGGCACGGAGCGGCACAGCATCTCCGCTGAGCCGGCTGGAAACAGCCTCTGGAGCTCGTGTTCGCTGCCCTGCAGGGCTGCAGGAGGGCTGGCACATCACACGGGCACCGACAGCCCCGCTCCATCCCCAGCCGGGGCCGGGGAAGGGCAGAGCCGCGCCCGGCACCCGCACACGGCTCCGCACGCACCGCTCCCCTCCTGCCCTTCTGCGCTGGGATACACCAAACCCGTGTCCCGTGGTATTAATAACCCCTTGCATGCCTTTGTTTAAAGTATTCCATTGGGAAGTGCTATTTTAAGGCTCCATTGAGTCAGGCGGAATGCGAAACCTCCTCCTGCCGGACACTTCACGCTCGCCGCTTATCTGCGCGCACGCTGCTATTTTGTCTAATACGAGGCGGAGATTAGCTCCCCTCGCGATTCCGCTTCCACGATTTACATTTGGTGTGTTGGAGCAGCCACAACAGTCTGCAGGAGAGCGCGTCCATATGTTCCCAGTGCACGGAACACGCCGCCGGGCAGTTCTGTGCTGCCCCGGGGCTCAGGTCCTGCCAGGTGATTGTTGGGCAGACCCCAGACCTGGCAAGATGAGCCTGGAGCCATCAAGAAAGGTCATATTGCTAACAATTCATCAAGCAGCCACGAAGACTGTTTAGCTCTTTAGTTTGAGATAACACTCATCTGACTTCCTGCACATTCAGAAAGTGTTTCTGGTTTTTGAAGTGCCTCTCAGCTAAACTCTCTCCCCTGTTGGCTGAATTGCTGGGGGAAAGGTTGTGGTGTCCACACTCCTGGACTGGAGAGGATCCAGCCCATCACATCTGGACACTCATCCTCACCCACATCAAAAGTGCTTTTCTTTACTTTTTAAACCCGCCCTGTTTTAGTGTGACTGTGGGCTGAAGCTCCCTTCGGAAACAGGAGGGGAAACAGGGAAAGTAGCCCCTTTGGATAATAAAAAGTGTAAAAGCCATTACTGAAAAAGAAGTATTTTTATTAAGGTTGCAACAGAAGCTGAGAATTTAAAAAAAAAAAAAAAAAAAAATCTGTCCAAAAATGGTCCAAGGTTTTATGGGTCAAACCTTCCGGAGATACAACAAGGAGAGCAGAGGTGGACTGTCAGAGTAAGCGCTGTTAGAACTGTGAAATTGTCCGCATGATATGAGCATAAAGAAGGAGGTGATGCTGATGAGAAGGAGGGAGGAAATACAGAAGTGCTGCACAAAAAGCTCAGAAAATCATGACTATAGAAATAACAGAAATGTTTTAATGCCTTGCTCTGGCTCTGCAGGGAGTGTAGCAATAGTGTGGCAGGGCCATGGTCAAAACTAATGAGGACATGGGAAGTTTCAGCACTCATGAACCATGCAAGGAAGGTTTTTTCTCAGCCCAGGGTGTCCTCCTGCCCCTTTTGCCCTCCTCCTGGGATAGAACTGAGCCAGACACTGGATTTGAGGAGCTAATCAAGGCTACATGGGAGCAGGGAGGTTCCTCTTCTGTTTGTCTGTCTTTGCCTCAGCCACCTGCAGCTCCTGTAGGAGACAATGGAGAGGAATTGTCCCCAGCTCCTACTCCTCCAGTCAGTACCTGGGACAATCCCTTTTCTCTCCTTGAAATGCCAGGCCTGCTGAGGGAATACGCTGAGAGAGAATTGACTGAATGGTTTCTCCAGTGTCCTTCAGCCCTGGAGAAGGTGAGGGAAACTCTGGGGAGATGAAGAACCCCTTTGGAGCAGATTTGAACTGCTCTGGTCCTTGAGATGGTGGCATCTAGGCCTGGGGGAGACCCAGCTGGCAGGTTCCATGGAGCAATCTCAAATTCTCAAGACCCAGAGAAGAAGGTCCTGGAGAGTCCCACTGGTGTGGCAGAGGAACCAGAACATGGCAGGGCAGGGGACAGGGCTAAAACAGGTGTGCCACACTGGCTCCTTACTTTCCTTGTTTCACAGCGGTGGTCTCAGGCCACTGACTCTTCAATTTGTCTTCAGCAGGCTGGGACACCATGGCTGGGTGATTCGCTTTTGGATGGGACCATGCCAGGTGATTGTTCCACTAGTTCCAGCCCTCCAGAAAGTTTGAGATAGAGTCATCAGTCCAGGCAAGGCTTCCCTGGACTGCTCTCAAAAACTCTGACACATTTTTTATCTGACATGAACTATATCCCATCTGATGGTGGGGTGTTTCCATGATGCTCTCTCTCACAGCAAATTTGCTTGAAGACAAGCAGAAAACGTGCCCACGACAAAAATAAGGGCTTGCACCTACAATCTATGCCTCCAGGCCTGACAGCAGCACTTGGAAGCCATCCCTGTCCTTTCTCCAGGGTCCATGGGGTGCTCAGGGGCCGGCCCCCCCTGGCAGCAGTGCAGGGATCCTGTGGAGCTGCTCCAGCAGCAGAGCAGTGACTGTGTGGCTGTGCAGAGCAGGGACAGCCTGGCAGGAGCTCCCCCCCTGCAGGGAGAACAACCCCTTTTGGAGAGGAGACACTTGCTGAGCACAGGGCTCAGCACTGCGTGTTACCCCTGGATATCAACAAAACATGGTCCTGCTTCACCCTTTGCAACCTCTCTTATAAATACCCTGGATCTCTGCTCCACCCTCAGCTCCAAAGAACAAAGCTGATTTATTTTTGTTCTTTCAACTGTGGCTTATAATAAAGTGTGAACCCTGCACAAAGCTGAGCCCTGTGCCGGGGCTCTGTTGTTATGAGACCAGTGACTCCAAATACAGGGAGATGGGAATGCACCAAAGGTGTTGCCGAGGCATTTTTTACACTGCAAGGATCAGCATGGGGTAGGGAGCAGCTTTGTTTGAAGGCTCTGGGCTCCTTTGGCAGTGGCAGCTCTTTCTGTGGCACAGGGAGTTGGAAATGATTTACAAGTCAGAAACAACAGCACGCCTGTGACACTTTTGAGGCCCTTTTTTTAATGTTCTAAATAATTTTCAAGTATTTTTTGGTAGAAGCTGGAGCCCTGCTGAGGTGCACTGGCTCAGCCCTGCATTTCTCCCATTTATGGAACCCCACACACAGGCGGTAAATGCCTCCACTCCTTGGCCCTATATTTCCCTTGCCATCACAGGCTGCCTTCACAGAGGTCCAATCCTTGCTTCTGGCCTGGCAGCCTTTGCTAAATCACAGGGTTTCACATCCTGCCCCTCAGGCATCACATACCCCCTGCAAACAAGCACTTTCAGTTCTTGTCTGGAAGCTCCTTAACTCTGACTCTGCTGGAAAACTCAGCAAGATGGGGAGCGCTGCATTAAAACAAGGTGAAAAAACAACCAAATCCTCCTAGGCATGACATGGGAGGAAAATTAATATTTAAAATACATGCATGATGTAATGGGACTTAAAATAGCCTGTATCCTGGAAAAAAGAGATTAACTGCTTAAGGGAAACTAATGAAAAGGTCGCTTGGACAATGCTTGCAAAGCACTCCCTGTACTGCATCATGGACTTATCAGTTCTGTTTGACAGGGAGTCACACATGATCCCAAGCACTTATCTCTGTTTTATACTTTATGAAAAATTGATTGACTCCTTTTGCCCAAGAATTTGTGTTAAATAAGAAATAAAACATTGTTTATGGGCAACTTTCTCTTCCCATAGTCAGCAGGGGCCAGTTTTATAAGAACAGGACATCAAATCTTAATACTGCAAAGTACCTGCATATTTGACATGGCAAAGTGAACTCTTCTGTTATTATCTCAGCTGGATCAGTTCCTAAAGCTAAACAGAAACAGCAGCGAACATTTTCCATTCTTTCTGCCTTTAACCAGCTCCCCTCACCCTCTGGCACAGAGCACATCCTGTCTGGGTAGTGCCAGGCCTCCCAGAATGTCACTGAGAAGGGTGGAGATGTCCATCCCTGACACCTCAGAGTGGTGCTGGCAGCACTGG
>VZSR01003022.1:1471036-1525842 GCA_013398615.1 Brachypodius melanocephalos
TCTCTGCTGGCTGCATGGCTGCACCTCCATCTGCTCTGTGACTGAGAGCACTGGGCTGCAGAAATCAGTCACTCCCTTCTCCCAAGTGCCAGATTCCCACTTTCCTCCCATGCAGAGGGCACAGCAGACAGGACACAGACCTCCCTTGCCAGAGGGCACTCAAGCCTGGGCACACTCTGTGGTCTTTTGGTTTCTCTGTGTGCAGGTGGGGGGGATATATGGAGCATTCACCCTCCATGAGTTACAGACCCATTCAAATGCTCCATTTACACAAACTCTTAACATTTTAGCTGCCCTTTTCTGAAACTCCACATCTCAGAAGAAGCACCGTGAAGAGGGAAGCAGCCAGGGTGGACAGAAAGGATTATTCCCCTCCTCTGTTTCTTCGCAATCTCCACTGAAAAGGTGCTCTGGTACATCTCCTTCACTCGTGAGGTCCTGCATGGTGACTCAGCCCCTGCAGGTCCAGGCTGCTCCTAAACACGGTGCTCGTTTACCCGGAGCAGCTAACGCAGAACAGAGGGTTGAATTTGTTGACACATCTCAGGGAGATCTCACTGATTAATGTGCTGAATCTCAAACACAGGCTAAGACCATGAAATCCCTAACAGGGGTTTAGATCAGAGATAGCATAATAATACACAGAACTCTTGGAAACATTTTCAAACCATGTAATGTCTATATTCTTAGTGTTCCTGACAGTGCTAATAGAACCAGAAAGTTGACAAGATCTCCTCTGTATTCAATTCCCTGATTGCTTTTAAACCCCTTTTCGTGTAGACATGGTTCTTCCAGCATCACTTAAATCTTTCAGGTCTATAGGATCTGGGATCTCAAGCTTGGGGAGCCAGGGTCACTTCTCCCTCTCTGTGACCAGGGATGAGAGGCTGCAAGGACTGCCCAGGAGGAGATGACCTTGCAAAGGACAGACAGGGATCAGCTTTACTGGTGGAAAGGAAGATGAAACAGGCCAAGGGGAGGATGTGAGCTTCATTTTCTCATCTTTTTTGTCTCTGTCCTGCTTGTCTGCAGCGTGGGGAGGGAATGATGAAACGCCGTTTGAGCGTTCAAGGCAGGTCAGGGAATGCTTATCACTGTGCCTCATCCCACAGGGAAAGGCACATGAGAGCAGACCATGCAGTGATTCATTAAAAAGCTCTGCTTCCCCCTGTCAGAGCCTTACATGGTGTATAGCTCACTCCTGCTGCCTTAATCCTTTGAAGATGCTGGGTCAGTTCTTCCTGTTCATCTGGCTTCAGCTGCACGTGCTCTCGACGCACGGAGCTGCCAAACTTTCCTGGGCTCTCCAAAGGGGCAAAAGCAAGGCTTTAATTTATCTGTTTCATTCTTTATTTGTCAAGGGAGCAGCAGAAGTGGAAAAGGATTCCCTGCCTTTTCCCACCAAGCCCCACACGTGCCCATGCCATGGTGTTTACTCTCTTGAGGACTCACGGCAGGCAGCTCTGGGATTTCATGCTGCAACAGTCAGGAATATTTTCTCCGGGTTTGGAGGCACCGAGGGGGAAGGCTCCCGAACCCCCTCCGAGATCTGGCAGTGGTGCAACAGAACGAGCTGAAAAAGGGCCCTCCCCAGCAAGGGCTGTGTGTGCACTCACAATGCCATGTGCTCCCAGGATGGGAGAATTCCCCATCCAAACCCCACACGCAGCTGGCTCCGCACCTCACTTCACCTTCACCTGAATCATCTTTAGGTCTCCACTCTCTCATTGATTTTATCTGCCTCACTTTGCTCGCCTTGGTTGATAGGGGAAGCGCAGGGAGCATCGCTCCGGGAGCTCAGGCACTCAGGAGCAGCCTCCAGAGGGAGATGCCAGCCTGGCTCCAGCAGGAACAGCCTCCCTGAGCACAGCTGAGCTCCCCAGCTGTGCCCTGGCTCGCTGTGGCATCACGGAGCATGGTGGGAAATGAAAATTTGGTATATAGCAGCTGAACACAGTATAGCAGCAGCATTTATCAGGACCTTTTAAAGAGCAGCTTTACTAAAAAAAAAGAAAAAAGGCAACAACCTAAAGTTTGGCGAGCTGCTATTCAACTTTGCAGCATTTTGCAGATGTCTGTACAATATATTCAAGCTTCTTCCACTTCTTTCTGTGTTTTTTGAAAAGTTTTCTGGGTTGTTGGGTTGCTGTTGAGAAATCTCTTCTTTGGGATTTCTGACAAGGTCTCTCCTTCTCCCTGAGGAGCTGCTGCTTGGCAGGAACTTGAGCTGTGCCCCAGCCCAGGAGGGAGGGGAGGGTGCCAGGGCTGGATCCAGCTGCTCCCTGAGCCAGCCCAGCAGTGAGAGCAGGGTACCCAGAGGCAGAGACAGCCATCAACTCCTCTCACAGCCCTGCCACTGCCCCATCACGGGCTGCACCAGCACACACTGCATCTGGCAGGGCCTGCAGGGTCCTTGCAGCTCGCTGGGTACCGAGGCAGAGCTCTCTCAGCGGTGCTGGGCTCAGGGAGAGGCTCTGGCACTGACTTCACCTGTGCTTGCCTTGCTCAGCAGCACCCCAGCCTCCCTCCAGGCCCACAGGGACATGCAGGCTGACATGGATTTGGTTGGCAACCTGTTCCCAGTTCCAGGGAACACCTGACCCCACTCTCTCTGTCATGTCCTGTTGGAATTCTGGACATTGAGGGGTTTGGGTTTTAGTGTACAGTAATATATATGGGACAACATGGAGGATTTGTTGTTTGGGTCCTTCTTCTTCCTTCTTCTTCATGGGTTTGGGTGGTTTTCTGTAATTGGGTGAAAAAGGTCCACATTGTGGGATTTGGGTGGTCGTTATTGGGTCAAAAGTATAAATAAATAATGAGGTGTAACCTCATTATTGGGTAATTAGCACTTAAATAACCTTGGAAAGAGCTAGAGGTGCTCTGTTTTCCCTCATTTCTCTTAACTGCTCAGTTAGAGCTCATGGCTGGTGAGTCTGTAAATAGATAAGAAACAACAAATATCCAAGTCTGAACATGAACAGCAACTCCCATGCATTAAACCCAACCTTGGCAGAAAAATCAGCCAGAACCATCGATGTCCCATCATGTGTCTGGCAGCCAGAGGGTCCAACCCCACAACCTGCCCCAGGACAAGCTCAGCCCCACCACCCCTGAGAGCCTCAGCACCTCATCTCCACCCCACAAGCACTCAGGGGAAAGAGGAAGGGACAAAACAGAGCAGGAGGTGTTTTCAGGATTTTCAGGGATACCTCAGAAGCAATTTGCATTTACCTGAAGCAGATAAATAACACGGTTCTTCTGGGGACAAAGGAAGAAAACCAGTTCACAAGCTCTGAGGCTGCACTACCTGTAGCCCTCCAGGAGCAGCAATTGGCCTTTTGCAGCCCTCTGCCTCCCCTTCCCTGCCTGCTTTTCCCACAAGTTCTCTGCCACGTTCTGTGCTAAAGCCTCTGGTTCATGCCAAACCTCATGTCTGCTGCTGTATTTAACAGCCAGTGATTGGGGTTTGTCTCCTCAGGTGGTGAGTTCTCTGCATTATTGTCAGAGAACATTGTGGTTTCCATTTTTTCCAGCCCTAGGAAATTTTGGGGCCGGCAGAGAATGGAAACTAAATTTGCTAGACCAAATCATTCTGGTTGTCTCCTAGCAGAATAAGCACCACATTAAATACACCAGTGACAGTCTCCCAGCTATGCACTGCATGGGTTCAGCAGCACATCACATTGAGGAACAGCCTTAGAGCAAGATTTGGACCTCAGCTCCTTCCTGGAGCTCTGAATGCCCTGTAAGACATCGCCCCAAGCAGTGAACACAGCAATAATTAATCCAATTAACAAAACATTTGTGTCCTGGGAGCACTGCTGGTGCTGCTGGGGTGATGGTGTCGGCCACGACAGGAGAGACCTTGGCAGAAATAACACTGCTGGTTAGATGAATGGGATTGCATCTTGGTTTTAGCTGATTTTGGAGCGCTGGGAGTTGGCTGTGACACCCCAGCATGAATCATGCCCTCGGGAAGTGGGGCTTCTGCTCCACACTGGGACTTCAGCAGCTGCAAACCACGGGGAAGACTGGAGAGGATGAACTTCTCATGAGACAGGTCTGACCCACTGAAGTCACGGTGAAAGGGGCAAATGCAATGCCAGGATGTCTCAGGAGGGTTCCTGCATGAATGACAGAGGGAAACTGGTGGCAGGAGCTCTAGAGAGACCATGTCTGGAAAAGTGCACGCAGGTCTGGTTGTCTGCTTCAGGAGAGACACATTCATTGCTCTAAGGACATAAATCTGGGGTGAATTGCAGGGATTAAGAAGATCTGTTCTTGACTCTTTAAGCTAAAGATCTTTGCTGGCAGGAGAACAAATGGGTATGGACTGGTTGTTATGAATTCAATCCGAAAATGAGGAAATGCAGTCTGAAGGTCAGGAGGGAGATGTAGGAACAGCCTCCCCTACCAACAGTGGAGGCCAATCAAACCCTTCACAACAGAGACAATTGCCTGCAGAATAAGAGCAGGTTGCTGTGTTTGGGGGCAGGTCCAGCTTGGTGATCCCTTATTTGCAGAAGCAGCCCCGTGTCTGGCTCATCTGGGCACAGGGGATTACCAGGGCCATGGAGCTGAGGACAGCTGAAGCCCAGGCTCTGAGTTATCAGCCCTTCCTCTGAAATGGTGTGTTTGTTTTGCTCAGTCTTTGGTCTCCCAGCACACACTGAAGTCCATTTTATTTTTCCAGCCCAGGAGCTCCTGGGTGCTGAGAAGAGGCAGTGTGCAGCCAGAGGGACAGACTTTGCTCAATACTCCCATTCTAGCTCTTTGTGCTTCAAAAGCAACAAACGATCTCTCAGAGGTTACCCCAAACCCATTTCTGTAGCACACAGCCACACAGTGGTCCTTCTCAGGGCAGACAGAGTGTGTGTGCCACGTGCAGCTCCTGCAGCTGGGCATCCTGGGCATCCTGGGCATCCCCAGCTGTGCACAGCCCCAGGGAATCTGAGCTTCACTTTCAGGTGAGGAGAAGAGGGTGTGCAGAGGGCTCAGCACAGGCTCAGTGTAATGGATCGAGGGAGAGACAAGCACAAGCCACATGGGAACTGAGTAAATCCTCCTTATCACACATCTGGAGCAGAGAAGAGGCAGGAGATGTGAGCGGAGGGAGAGAAGGATGTGCTTGTGACACATCAGTGCAGGGTAGTGACAGCTTCTCTCGTGCTGGGGAGCTTTTAACCCCCCTCTCCTGGTGAGACCCAGCAAGTCTCCTCACACAAGCACTTGGCAAGGGGGAGCTCAGAGAGCCCAGAGCCAGGAATCAAGCTGCTCCCCCAGAGCCCTGCCAATGTGCCCTTATTCACGAGCAAAGAGCTCAAACCACTACCCCTGACTTGGCTGTTAGCTCGTGCTCACATCGTGTGACTGAGAGCTGAAATCATCTGCCATTGTTTCTGTTCCCTGACTGGATGGCTTCTAAACAAGACACCCAAAAATACACTCTGGTGAGGCTTTTCAGCTGAATACCCACTTGGGGCTGGATTTTCATGTTTCTGCCTTGCAAACACTCGCCCCAGCGAGGAGCAGCCGTGCACGTGCTCTCCAGGAACCTCAGCACTCCCAGAAATCCCAGCTAGCTGGACACCAAGCCATGCTGAGCACACACATCTTGGCAAAGTCCCTCTCTTTGCTGTGTGATTGGCTCCGGGGGGTGCTGAGCAACCGCTCTGAGCACCAGGGGGTGAAGCACTCTCCAAAATCTGACCTGGTTTATTTATGAGCTTTGTGATGATCTCTTCTGCACATCTCCCCCATGGGTGAAGTGTTGCTGTGAGCTTTGTGCTGGAGCTGCTGCCGTGACAACTCACATCACTGCACTGTCACAGCTGCCCAAGTGACATTGTCTCTACACCTCTTTCCTCTGGGCTGCCACACAGAGGTGGAAATCATGGATTTACTAAAGCATTCGCTGTCATGACTGGCAGATCTCTGCATGCCCAGCCCGTGGCTGGGCCCAGGGTGCACAGCACACAGGAGGAATGCAATGCACTGGCTGCAGCAGCACCTGCACTGAGCAGAGTGCCCCACCTCATCCTCCTGATGGGCTGGATGGAGCAAAAAGAGTGGGGTGAAGGTGAAATCACCGGGCAGTGACACAGCAAAGTGTGCACCAGGCACCTTGCTCTTCTCACCCATCATCATCATCTTCACGGGGAAACACTCCAGTCTGTCTGTCCAGGGACCTTCAGGGAGCAGGAGCTGGCCCCTGCTGCAGCCCTCTGGGTCCTTGCAGGGAGAACAGGGAGCCAAACACCTTCACATAAACTCAAACTGGTGCTAAATCCTGCCTGGCAGGTCGTCAGTAGGGTGCTGTTGGACCAGGTGTGGCACAGAGCTCCTCTCCACACATGGCAAGGAAGCAGAGCAGTGCCAGCCTTGGGCACGCTGACTTTCCATGGAAGTGCTGTGAGAGTTCCTGGGAATTGCTGTGAAACATCCTCAGGACAGGTTTTGCTCAAAGGGTGGCGTGGCTGCCAGGCTGCCAGGGAGCACAGCAGCAGGACAGACACAGGCTGGCAAGGAAACCACCAACACCTCCAACAGCGTACCCAGGGACAAGAAACCCATCTCAGGATCTTCCTAGAGCAGGATGGAGGGTCTTCCTTCCAGGATGGAGGGCCTGGTCACGAGTTTTCACTGGTGGGTGTCTCCTAATTCGGAATTTGACCTTGAGATGGGTTTGAGCCACCAAGGCTTTGGGTGAGAAATGCTGAGTGAGGAATTCAGGTAAGCACAGAGCCCTTGGTGGGTGCAGCTGTGTGAGGGTCTCTGGGCTGAGCAGATGCCTGTCCTTTCCCTGCTGATGGCCTGGCAGCACTCACACACCTGGGGATCAGCCCCGTGGGCTCAGTCAGCTGCTGGGGTTCATCCCAGCCCACCTTGCAGCCTGTCCGTGAAGCTGCCTGCACACAGGGGACAGCACGTACAGACCCGTGCCAGCTGAACCTCCCAGGGCTGTAGGGATAGGGCAAAGCTGCCCTTTAGCAGGAGCTACAGCAGCAGGTGGGTCTGGGCTGCCCCTGCCAGCGTGGGATGTCCCAGGCAGCTGCACAGAGAGGCTGAAGGAGGGGCTGTTACTCCCTGCTTGAGTCACTGTGTCATTTCCCTTGGCACTCTGGGCTGACAGGGTTCCCACTGCCCGTTCCCACAGCCCAAATGCTACTCAGGGGGTCAGCACCTTGCAAACCTTGCCTGTGTCTGAAATCTGCTGAGGCAGGTTTCACTTGCCAGAAGATTCAGGGCAGATTTTGTAGCCTGAGTAATGCTGTGGGGGCATTCGTGCAGGTGATCCCATATCCCTGACGAGGTGGATCCCTTGACAGAGCTGGCTGAGCACCAAATCTTGGAAACTCGAGGACAGAGTTTGTAGCAGAGCAGTGTCAGGTCACAGCGATTGGATTTTTACTGGAGATAGAGGAGAGATCCAGTTCTGGTGTCAGATCACCTCTGAAGGGGGTTCAATCATCTCTTTCCTGAAAGTGTCTCGCTCCTCCTGGGAAGAGGGAAGGTCCTGAGGACTATTGATTCTCCACAAGAGGGGCTGACCCATCTCAGTGCAGGAGAGGGCTCACAGCCAAGATCCTGGAGCAGGGCTAACTTTGAGGGATGAGCTCAAAGCCCCATCCCTTGCCACAGCCTTTCCTGCTGCTGCTGTGTGTCAGTGAGGGGGATGAGATCCAGATGGATGGGCTAAAGATGAGTCCTGCATCATGGGACTCCCAATCTGGTGTCAATCCTGCAAGGGCTCCTGGTTCTCCCCCTAGTGAACTCCCTGAGATGGCATCACGAGCAGAAGGCAGCTGAGAATGTGACGGGAATCTCGGAAAATCAGGGCAACGCAAATATTTGTGATATTAGAAATAGCTACAAAAATACAGAGCAATAGGAGACACGATTAGAATTATAATAAGAAATGCATTCCAGAGCTGCCACGGTGCCTTAGCTTGCTTGGGAAGTTGGCATCTGGGCCTCTTTCAGAGACGAAGGAGGAACGATGTGAAATGGAGATGTCTGAGGAACTGTGCCCATCCCCATCTGAACATCCCTTCCTGATTTCTTCTCCCTTGTAAAGGGGTTCCCTTTGAAGAGAAGATCTGAGGAAGAGACCTCTCAGCAGCTCTCAGTGGGCCAAGGGCATCTTGTTTGCAGTGTCTGCTGATTTCCACTCTGTCTCACATTGACCTTCCTGGCTTTTTTTCAAATAATTTTGGTTTTAAAGATATTTTTCTTCATGGGCTTTAGCCCTGATTTTTTCTTGCTCATTTAGTGTGCAGCCAAGGAGGGATGGGAACTGTCCACCACTGCAAGCCAGAGTGGGAATGCAGTTCTGTGCTTGCTGATTGCATCCACCAGCAAGCTGAGAACCAAACAGAGTTTTGGGTATTGTTCAGGTGGCTTAAAAATCTTTTCATCAGAGCTCACTGCTGCCTTCCCAATGCCACAGAGCTGTCTGCTGCTGGAAAACATCTGCCTGCACAGACTGGAGAATATTCCAGCCCTGCCATGCAGGATGGGAGCCTGTAGGTACAGGGTGGTAGAATTGTGTGGATGTATGCAGGATCTGGAGACAGGAAAGCCAAAGGGATTGGCTGTCCAGGACATGGAGGTGGGACTGAGGCAGCAGCCAGCGAGGGGAGGGGTGGTGGGACATGCCTGACATCTTGTGTTCCCGGAGTTTGCTGCTGCCAGGAGCGCGTGCGGCCGGTCCCGGCACGGCTGTGGTTGTCACTTTGGTTGGTATGGCAGTGGAGAAAATACCCAGTAAAACTGCTGATGGACCCTACTGCTGACTGATCCTACTGCTGACTGATCCTACTGCTGACTGATCCTACTGCTGACTGTCCCCACTGCTGACCGACCCCACTGCTGACCGACCCCATTGCTGACTGTCCCCAATGCTGAATGACCCCACTGCTCACTGTCCCCAATGCTGAATGACCCCACTGCTCACTGTCCCCACTGCTCACTGACCCCACTGCTCACTGACCCCACTGCTCACTGTCCTATTACTGACTGACCCCACTGCTCACTGTCCTATTACTGACTGACCCCACTGCTGACTGACAGCACTCTTTCCAAGCTGGAATGTCCTGTCCCCCCCCAGCCAGCCCATCCTCCCAGCACATCTCAGATGTCAGTTCAGAGACCTCAGTGAGTCTAACTGAGGGCAACCCCACACAGTTCCCTCTCAGCCAGTGATTTTCCTCTGGACAAAACCAGTTCCTTTCTGCAGGGCCCTGGAGCCGAGCCCACCGTGCTGCAGTGAGATGGGACCAGTCTAGAAGCAAAGGTTCCCCTGTGAGCACAGCTCTGTCTGCTCACAGAACACACCAGGACTGGGACTCTGCCAGTTGCCCTGCCCCTTCTCCTTGGCCCCATGCACTCTCCAGGAGGAGCATGTTTGCTTCTGTCGAGTTTTTCAGCATCCAGTTTAAAGACTGTCTCATTTTTCCTCACCATTGTCCCTATGGATTCACTTAGCACACTCTTTAGGTGGCATTTTTGTCACTTGCTCGCACCTCTGAGCACACACACACACAAACACACACTCAAATCGGAGCTAGTAATAAATAAAACTATTCCTTGCAAAACAGAAACTCGTTCTTGTCAAGATTCCCATCTATAAATACCTCTGAAAAGGACAGGAAAGTTTAGTTTGGCATGAAAATGTGGGTACCATGAGGAATGCCATTTTTCAGTGCTACCAGAAGGGGCCCTGCAATAAATGCATGCCATGGATACAAACGCCCTGCCTGGAATACGTGCCTCTCTTGTGCCTGGCTCTGCACTCTGACCTATGGATTGGGCTTGCCTGGGAAGCAAAACTCTGCAGAGAGCTGTAGGGAGATCCAGGCAGTCTGACTGGACAGGCAGCAGTTCACAAATTCCACAATAAAATGCCTTCTACAATGAGGTAACAAGAATAGGAGTCAGAGCATGACGAGGGACACCCCCACCCAGACGAATTTAACATCTCAGTCAGCCCCGGGTGGGAGAGGAAGCGGGCCAAGGAGTGACTTGCTGGGGAGGGACTTCCCTGAGCTGGCTGGTGACAAAGGCAGGTTCCCTGAGCATCTGTGCCAGCCACTGCTCTTTCTCCTGAAGTGTTCTCCAAGCTGAGGTGTCCCCACCGCCCCCAGAAGCTGCAACGGCACGTGCTGCTCTTGGCTGCTTTTTGATCTGCCCTCCAGCAGCCCTTGCCTTCCCCATGGCACCTTGCACCATTGCTGGCAGAACCTACTGTCCACACACTGATCCATCCCTTCCCACACCCCATCCCAGCTCCTCGGAGCCCCTCACCAGCCCTGCTCCCACGCTCTGCTCGTGTAGGGCCAGGACGCATCTGGCTGGTCTGGCTGTGTTTGTGAGGTGCAACTGCCTGTCTGACTGGCTGATATAACTCCCACAGGCACCTGGGGCACCCCCCAAATTGAGAGTGTTCTCAGCAGCACAGCCAGAGTTCACCCAGCTTCACTTCTCCAAAGGATTCCCCCCTTCCTTCCCCAGCGGGCTGCCCTGAGCTCGGTGTGTCTCCGGCACAACTCCGGGGCACAAAGCAGAATGCAAAGGACTCTCTCATCCCCTCCAGACACTAAACTGGGGTCTGTGCTGGCAGAACAGCCCCTCCTCCCTCTTATCTCCCCTTGGGAAGAACCCCCTCTGTGGTGGCTGCTGATAGTGAGGTCCTGGGGTCAGGGCATTTCGGAGTGAAGCCCCTGGGGTATCTCAGCTCAAAATCCTTTCCCATTCTCCCGTCAGGAGAGTCTGAGCACCCTGGGCTGGAGACACATTTGGCTAATCTCTGGCTGTGGCTGGCTGCTCAGAGCACAGCTGACACCTGTCAAAGTGATAGCAGAGGTGGCTTCCCAAAGAGCCCTGTCCTCCAAAATCCTCCGAGGCTCACGGCAAGCAGGAGCCAGCACCCTTTAGCCCTTATCTCCCAGCTCTGCTGAGAGGAACCTGAGGTGTGTGGAGGCAGCTTTATCTCCCAAAGTGACAAAATTACTCCAATAAATAAAGCTACCGGGCTGGGGAAGGTCCCAGACGTGTTTCTGGGACAAGTTTTGAACAACCACAGCTCAACCCTGAGCTGGGAGGAGCTGATGGAGGAGCTGACACTGGGTAACCTGGGCAAAGGGGTGAGAAAGGGGCAACAGTGAGTGAGGGGAGCAGTAAGAAAGAAACATGGATTTTTTTTTTTTTTGTCAAGTCATGGAAATTTTTTTGATTTTTACATAATTCTGCAAGCGACAGGGTGCTTTTATTTTGGGCTCAGCACAGGTAACTTTGTCAGGTCGCCAAGCAGGGATGCATGGCATGGGGCTCGCTCCTCAAAGACAATAAATTGGAATAAATGTCCTACAGAACATCGACTTTCCTACAGTTGTCCCTGTCCTGAACAAGTATTTGCTATTTCACAACAGAGATGGTTTTCACTGGATCTTGCCTGTGTTGTAGATCGTCTCCAAGCAGTTTCTTTTTCTTGCTGGCAGTGCAACCCTTCCTCACACCCCACGGAGCACACCAGGACCAGGGCACTGAGTCACCTAGAGGGCAAGGTGACACAAGGCTCATCCAGAAGATGTCTGTCAGGAAGATGAGCCTGGAGGCGTCACCCAGAGAACTCTCACATCTTTCCTTTTGGGTCAAACCCATCTTCTCCTCCTGTCCCGAGCATGAACACCAGCCAGGTGTCCCATCAGAGAAACAGCTCTACCACACACCTCTGGACAGAGATGTGGGTGCTGCTGACCTGCTCACCAGGCACTCTGAGGGTGGTGAACAGCCCACAGAGGAATCCAAGCACAGAGGACGGGCAGTACCGTACCAGGGCCGTCATCTCCCTCTTTTAGCTCTCTCCCAGCTGCTTCCCTCCTTCTCCTGTACGAGGGAAACTGGTGACCAGAGCCCCAGGGTCAGGGCCGTACTCAGAGGAGCAGGCAGTCCTGCCATGTCCTGATTATGTCATTGGAAGCCAGAGAGAAAAGCAGGTTTTTCACATTTTTTCCCCAAATGTCATTTCCATTAGGTCGTCTGCTTCAGCCAATTTAAGCTCTCAGCAGAATTCCCACCAAATTTTGCGTCGACTATTTTAGGGTAGGGCTTAAAAAAAGAGTGAAAGAGCTTGACTAATTTTAAACCCAGCGTTCCCGAGGGACGCTTAACAAAACACACAATGTCTAAAAACCTTTGGCGTTTCAAGGAGTTCAAAATAACATTCCAGAAGGGATCTTTGGAAAAATGTTCCTGCACCGGTCCCGTTCCCTCCGCTGGGCTGGGCTGCCTCCCTTTAATATCCCACATTTGTTTTCCATTTAGCTATCAAACCCACATTAAAATAAAACTTCAGAGTAAATTAAATCAAGCTAACCTGCCTCCTTTCATTTCCAGAATATTTTATGGCATATTAAAGGAGCAGAGCCCTGTCTGTTTGCATTTCCAGGTAGCTCAGGAGCCTCTGGGATGGAGTCAGGGATGAGCACACCTTTGCTTTCCCTCATCCCACACCATCCTGCTCTGCACCAACAGCCCTGAAACCACTCCAGGAGAGAAATTCTGGGACTGTGCCTGCAGCAGGGAATCCATAAATCTCATTTTACACTAATCCAAGGACTCTGTGAAGCTCCCTCTGTACCTTTTGTCTGGAGAAACTGGATGTGTTCAGAGATGGTTTTATTAAAAGAAGCTTGGAAAGAATTATTTAAATTACCCTGCTTAGCCACCTGACAAAATTACCTGTGCTGAGCCCAAAATAAAAGCACCCTGCCACTTGCAGAATCCTATATCTTATATAAAAATTAAAAAAAAAAACCAAAAAAACTTCCCCCACTTGACAAAAAAAAGGTGGTTTTTTTCTTATTGCTCCCCTCACTCACTCTTGCCCCTTTCTCACCCCTTGGCCCAGGTTACCAGCTCAGTGGCAGGTGGATTGTTTGGGGGCTAACACCTGAAATTCCGTGGGGGAATGAACCTCATTTTGGCACAACATCACCAGCACCCTTCTGGTGATGGAAGCCCTTTGAAAGTCATTTTCCATTGTCTTGATCTGTGTGGTGGGGAGTGATAGTGACAATGTGAGATCTTTGGGAAGGAATTTCTATTTTATCTAATTTATTCCTAGTTTTCATTGTATGGATGGCCTTCAACTCAAATATTTAAATTTTAGCTTCTTTTTTTTTTTTTTTTTTTGTAAAAGAAATAAAAATTAAGAATTCCTATGAGTCAACATCTGCCCAGAAAGCATTTGCTAAAATATTAACTGTACAAGTAGCTCAATACAAAGATTTCCCTCTTTCCATGAACAGCAGACGACATTTCTTTTTGTCAGCAAAGATATTTCAGATTTATTGAAGCATAGTAGGATAGTCTGTGTCCCAAACATACAAACAAAACTATAAATAGTACGGGAAGATAAGAAAAGTATCTTACGTAAATACTCAGCCTAAAATGAGCACAGAATCCAGGAATCCTTCCTTGCTCCCCACTATATTTAACATTTCCAGATGTGTCTGGATGACCAGTTTGGGATTAGGGGTCTGAAGCTGCATGGCCTGGAGCCCACTCCTCTGAGACAAAAAATTGGAATAAATGTCCTACAACACATCGACTTTCCTACAGTTGTCCCTGTCCTGAACTAGTATTTGCTATTTCACAACAGAGATGGTTTTCACTGGATTTTGCCTGTCCTGTAGATCATCTCCAGGCAGTTTCTTTTTTTTTTTTACTGTGGCTTCAAACTTTTTTATCCCTTTGGACCACCTGGTGCTGTGGTCTTCACACTGAACAGACTCAGATGCTGCAGCGGATTGAGGGTCCTCAGGGATCTTCACATTATTTTATCTGTGATCTTGGTAAGGAAAAAAAAAGTCCCACCTTGCAGTCTGTGACATGAGATGAGGGCTGAATTTCACGTCTAATTTTCAGGCAGTCCAATTGGGAAGGATGACTGCAGCTCTCACAGAGATGACAGCAGAGCATCCCCTGTTGTTCCACGGCTGTCACTCCCACCAGCACAGGGAGGAACCACATCCCACAGCCAGCATGGCTCAGCTGTGCGCTTCCCAGAGAGTCTCTTCCTTCTCAGCCAGGGATGTGAGGCTCTGAAAAAGCCCTTAGTACTTTCGAGGAAAAGAGAAAAGGGAAAACAATTAGTTAATTTCTAAAAAATAAGTTTGTAAGGAATAGGAGATCATGAAACAGGCACATTTGGCTCATTTTCCCTCAGAACTGAAAGGCTTTTTTAGAGCACTGTGCAGAATTATTTTATTTCCAGGAGTTTCCCCTTCATCTGCATTAGAGTGGCAGGTCTGTGCTTACACAACATTGCAGAGACCTGTCCAAAGAACTTCCCTGTGTGTTCCCAAGCCAGCAGCAGGCAGCTGCTGTCCCCAGTGCTGGGATATTTTCTGGTTGCAGAGCTCTGGCCACAGGCACACACAGCCCGTGTTTGCACTGCTCAGGCTCTAGCCAGCACCTCTATTTCTCATCAGTCAGGAAAAAAAAAAACCCCAAACATAAACATTACAAGGTTATATCCAGCACTGATTTCTATTTTTGTCATCTTTAAAATAGTAGGTAAGTCCCGTAGCTCTATCCAAGTTGGCCCCATTCCTCTTTTTGTTTGTTTGGGGGTTTAATTATCTTGGAAGAAACTTGCTGGTGATTTCGGGTCTCTGCTGCGGTGCTGCGACCGAGTCTGTGCTCGGATTATTCATTTCCAAGCCTGTGTTTTGCAAAGCTTGCCACCTCCATGCCCCTCCCCACCAGGGAGAATTTCAAAGTCTGTGCTTTCTCTCCTCCTTGAGCAGCACAGACCGAGGGGAGGCTGCTGGAAGTGGGATAAAAGCACCAACTCTCCCATTTCCGAGCAGAAAACGGGAGACTGGTGGAGGAAGACAGCAAAAAAAAAAAAAAAAAAAAAAAAAAAAGCTTGTGAGGGGGATTTTGGCAGCAAAAGGCCAGTGCCCTGTGGAGAACTGCGGGGGGAATTGTGTCCTGGGGCAGCTGGCAGCTCCCAGGCTGGAAAGGCAGATGCTGAACAGACCCGTGCGTGAGCAGAGCTGCCGAGCAGCCAGCCAAGGTGCAGGACAGTAGCAGCCTGAAATTTTATAAATAAACACAGCTTGCAGATGGCAACAAGAAGATTCCTGTTCCTGCCCCAGGTCTGTGCAGGATGAGATGCTCCCCGAGGCTGCTGTGTGCTGTAAGCTCTGCTGGGTGCCCTCGGCACAGCTCACCATCCTCCTGAGCAGGCAGAGCCCTGCAGGAGAGCAGATTCTCTGGTTTTCAGCACTGTCTAATGTCAGGAGAAGAATTGGGCTGGAGCAGGTCCGTGTGTGAGAGGGAGATGCCCCTGTTCTGCCCCAAGGCACCACGGCCTTGCTGATGTATTTCAGCCAGAGCTGGGCTGAGGAGACACTGAGGAACAGCAGTGGAAGTTCTGGGCTCAGGTATAGGGGTTAAACAGGGCAAGGGCAGGGCACTCAGAGCATCAGTGATGGGCTCAACATCTCCACGAGAACAGGGCCCAGGGAGACCAGAAGAAAGCCCTGTCCTGAGAGCACCAGGTGGGATCAGTGTCTGTGCATCCCCGTGCCTGAGACACTGAGCCGAGTCCAGAGGTCACCTGGGTGGGGAGGGCTGGCAGCGCTGCATGCACAGTCCTCCAGCAATCTGACAGTTTGAGTGAAATTTGGGATCCATCTGCACCCTCTTCCATGGCCAAGGCAGGCAAGCAATGGCATAAGATTCAGAGAAATAATGCATCTAATCCGCCTGAGTAATGCTAATGCAAGCCTCTTGATTAGTGTTTAGAAACCAGGCAAACAATTGATTTAAAATAATTGGTAAATTATGATTAAATAAAAACATTTATACAAAAGAGTTTGTCATTGATATGGTTAAATAAATATTTGTAGAAGTAACTTATACTTGGCCCGGTGCCTGGGCGATGAGCTCTCTTGGGCTGGCTGTGGTTTCATTTTAATAAAGACCAGAAGGCATTCCAGGAATACATAATGCTCCCAGCCCATCCGATGTATATCTGGGGCTTCAGCTCTGCTCGCCACTAACCCTGGCCCAGCTTTGCTTTGTATCCCTGGCTGGTGCTTGTCACACCCCTCCCCAAAAATCACCCTCCTCGTTCGGGGCTGAGCCACCAAACGAGCTGGCAGGAGGGAGGGATGCAGATGGGAGCAGAGGTGGGGTGGTTCACGCTGCTCTGTGGGGAAGCCTCGAGCTCTGGAGCTGCTGCAGGGCTTAGAGCAGCACAGCTCTTATCTGGCCCTGCTCAGTGGGAGATTTCCAAGAGCTTTACGGAGGGGTTAGCCTCATTACGGCCAGTTAGAGATAACGAAACCCAACGGAGACGTGACTCGCCCAAAGTCCCGCTGAGGAGGGAACAGAAGCCAGGTCACTCCTGGCTGGGCCCTGTGGAGCCTCCTCAGCTCTTGGAGTGTTGCAGACTTGTCCCCTTCAGCTCCAGAGCCTGGCAGAGTCTGCCCTGCCTGGGCATCCAGCTGCTCCATGGACCAAAGGGACTCGTGCAGCCCCTCTGGCACCTGCCCTGCCAAGGAGCTATGGAAACCCCCCCAGAGTGAAGGGTGAGCAAAATGGGTTGTGTGAGGGCCTGGAGATGATACTGGCACTTCCATTGCCTCTCTCCCTCATTTCCAGCCAGCCACTGAATCACCAGTCACTGCTGGCAGCTGCCAGACCAGGCTCAAAATCCTTCCTCTGCCTCCGCCGGCCACCCAGAAAGCAGCTGAGGGCTCATCACTGCTACAAAACACACCAGCCTGGCCTCACATGCTCCTCATTGCCCTCAGCACTGCTCATGCAGCTCCTCTCACCAGTCCAGCTGGCTGGGAAGTCCTGTTTGTGGGGACATCACCCTGGCCCCAGCCTCACCCTCCTCATGCTCTGGCAGAGGATCCTCAGCCTGGAGGGTGAGGGCTGCCCAAAGAGAGTGCACATTTGGCTGGCAGGAAAGGCAGGAGAGCCACTGGACAGCACTCAGAGGTATCCAGCAGCACAGCCTGGGGGTGGGAAGGTGTGCTTGGACCCTTGCTGGGGTGGGCAGCGGGGCTGGCTGCAAGAGGAAGGACACAGGCAGCCAGCTCTAGGCTTGGTTTGCACCATTAACAGGGCACTGGAGAGGTGCAGGGAGGAAGTTCCTGCTCTGCTGGGCTGCAGCATTTGAGGCTTACCCCAGGCACCACTTCAAGGGGAGTTCAGCACCTGGGAGCATCCTGCCTGTGGCCCAAAGCATCAGAACAGCCGTGGGTGTGAGAGAAGTCCCTTGAAGGGAGCAAGTCACCGGCTCCATTGGGAAACCATCCCCAGAATGTCATCTCCAATGGGTTAAAATAGAAATTTGCCTGCCCCAGCTGTGAAACACAGAAATTCACAGTCCCACTCACTGTACACCCCCTCAGTTGTGCCTGCAGGGAATTCACAGAGCCTTTCCCCAGTTCTCCTCCCCACAGGGACAGGGAACCAGACCCTCCACTGCCTGTGAGTCCACCCCAGGGCCACGCTCAGGGCATGTGGTGCTGCTGTGCTGGACCTCCCACCGAGGCCAGAGCCCTTGGTGTCCCACCACAGCCATGAGTCAGGAGGCAGCTCCTGGTATCTCCCATCCCACATCCCATCCCTCTGGACAGCACGGGCTGCGTCTGGCCTGGCCCTTCCCCCTGCTCTGCATGGGACAGGGGAGGTCCCTGAGTGCCTTGAGCTCCTGCCAGCAAAGCCCACTTGACCTGAGCACTGTGCTCCAGCCAGTGACCCCATGGAGAGCATCACCCCTCCCCGACCTCCCTCAAACCAAGACCCTGAGCCTTTAACTCTTCCTTCACCTGCTCTGATCCCCTCTGCCCTCCCTCCTGAGGCTTCTGGAGCTGATGGAGCGGCTGCAGCCACTGCTGCTGGAGGACCAGCCTGTCCTTCAACAAATTAGAGCTTGTTATAGGTTGTGTCACCTCCTAAGAAAGATGTATCTCCATCCCCAGTGGAGGAGGAAAGGGAAAGAGGGAAGGAGGGAAAGAGAGAAGGAAGGAAGGAAGGAAGGAAGGAAGGAAGGAAGGAAGGAAGGAAGGAAGGAAGGAAGGAAGGAAGGAAGGAAGGCAGGCATTGGAAACTCCAAAGGGAGCAGGGACACCTGAGTGGAGCTTTGGCCAGCAGGAGCAGTAAATCAAACAGGAGTTTGCAAAAAGGTGTCAGGAGTGACAATCTGCCTGGAGCCAGGCAGTCAGGGATGAGTGCCAGTGCATCCAGGGTCCCTGCAGCCTGGAGCACACGAGGAGGGACAGACATGGGACACGGGACATGGGACATGGGACAGCCTCCAGCACAGTGCCCGGCTCTGGCAGCTCTCCACACTCACCGCACATCCCTGCTCAGTAAACACAACAGCCAGAGTTTTACAGTCAAATATTTATGCTAGTAAAAAACATTTTACATAATCTTTAAACAGCTATGTCATCTCCCTATTTTCATTCTCTGATCTTTCTGGTTTGAGTCGGGATTGGAGAATTTCGTGTATTTACAAAGAAATAAATATTATGATGAAAACATCGGGCAGCTTAATAGTAGCTTTAGCAAAGTGCAGAAGTATTTTTGTGTTCATGTTGTCAATTGCATAATATTTTCTGGACCTTCATAAATTGAGGAACCTTGCTTGGATGCTTGCAGCAGTGTGATAAATAGTTCACAGCTCCAATTCAAGCAAGGCTGTCTGCTGCCGGAATGGGAAGAGCTCATGACATCCCTGCCATAAATTCCAGCCCTCAAGCTCTGTGAGGAGATAGGGAGGGGACAGACCACTTAAAAGTGTGGCAGACAGTGGCAAATTCAGGATTCAGGAATGCTGCTGCGATGGTGCTCACCAGGTGTTGTCAGAAGTGAAGGATTGGATCATCCCTGCTCCCAGCTCCCTGACCTAAGAAAATCCCATGCTCCGGGAGTGTCCTGAGCTAGGACACAGCCAGGATCTTTCTGAGCAGGTCCCTAGAGACCAGGGGCAGAGACACTGCTGCCTCACTAGCTCCAGCTCAGAAAGTCTCTGTTTGTCCCAGATGTGGAGAGGAATGTCCTGATTGTTTACCACGTGAAAGCCACAGGAGCTCTTTCCTGTGCAATTCACCCCCAGGTAAGTCTCAGGCACGCAAAGAGAAGATCATTTTTTCTTCAGGTTCCTAAAGGCCATGATGAGCAGCATGGCTGGAGCTGTGCTGGTGCAGTCTCAGAGCAGGAGGTTCATATCTGCCCTGAATTTAGATCCACTAATGGGGAGATCAGGGAAAATTCTTTCTCAGGGAAAGATTTCTTCCTCCATTCTCTGTCCCGATGATGACATCCTGGCAGCAGGCATCTTCAAAGGATGTCCAGAGCTCCTTGTGAGCCTTGGCTACTGGTTTCCCTGTGATACCTGCCCTTGCCTACTGCTCTATACCCAGCATTGGGTACAAATGGAAGAATGCACTCCTCCTGAGCAACAGATTTGTAAAGGCAACTCTTTTTCCAGCTTTCCCACTCCTTCAGGATTCAGAGTTATGCCAGCTTGGGGACATTCAGCACAGAGCTGTGTGCCAGTACAGCTGTCCCTGCCCCTGGGAGCTTGGACACCACAGCTGCAGCAAATTATCACCGCTCTACACACGGGATGGGGCAGTCAGGGCTGGGAGTTCCTTCCATCAGATCTGCCCTTCCAGGACATGCTGGAAGATTCAAGAAATAAGGCCATGGCAGGAGGGGTCTTTTCCAAACGGAGCTGCCAGGTGCTAGAGAAGAGAAGTCAAAGACAAAGCAGTCTCGTTCCCACAGGAGAGGACAATCTGAGCAGGCACGACTGGCAGAACACCAGGTTTGGGGAAACCCCCCTTCTCTGGCACACACTGTCACACACTGACCCCTCCAAGTCCCCAGAGGGTTTCGCTGGAACTTCAGCTCAGCTTGGTTCTTTTTCCCATAGCTGCAAATCTGCATACAAACAAACAATCTGCTTTAAAATAAATCAGTCCCATAAACAATAGGGTGTGTTGGGAGATTAGAAGGGATGGCTTCCTGGGATCTGGTGAGCAGCACAGAGCTGATATCCTTCTGGCTCTGGGGTGTGACTTCTCAGTTCAAAGGAATTCCCTGCCATGACTAATTCATTCTGCCATTTGAGGCTCACTCTTCCACTCACTGCAGTCAATTTGACTCAGTTTACAAGAGAGGTGCTTATAGCAGAGCTGAGAACAGGGGAATGGGGAGCAGTTGTGGTCTGTGCAGGGACTTATGTGCCTGTGTCACCTTCCAGAGAAAGGTGGGGATGCAGCTGGTGGTGAGGCCAATTTCAGAGCAGAACAGCGACTGTAGTGCAGACACAGCTGAGACACAAGGGCTGAGCAATTGACAACTCTGGAAACTCGTGAAGACCTTGTGAAGGGATAAACATTTCTGGGCCATCTAAAGCAGGCAGCAGCCAGGCAGATGGCTCAATATCTGTGGTGGGATCTCACTCCTGTCCTTGCCTCTGAGGTTCATGAGAGACAACTTTCCTCTGTTTCCTGAGGACATCAAGAGCACACGTAGCCAGGGCTGAGTCTCACGTAATGACCACAGGGAAACAGCAGCTCTGGGCTGTGAGTTCAGCAGTTGAGCAATTTGCTGGGATGAGTCAACAAACTAGAGCTTGTTATAGGTTGTGTCACCTCCTAAGAAAGATGTGTCTCCATCCTCCACTGGTATCCCCTGGAGGAGGAAAGGGAGGGAGGGAGGGAGGGAAGAAGCAAGCAAGGAAGGAAGGAAGGCATTGGAAGGCATTGGAAGGCATTGGAAACTCCAGAGAGAGCAGGGATACCTGAATGGAGCTTTGGCCAGCAGAAGCAGTAAATCAAACAGGAGTTTGCAAAGCAAAAAAGTACAAATCCCTGCAGTTTGAGTCACAGGGTGTCTGTGAGTCCTGCCTTGTCCTTGTTCATGGCATGGTTCTGCTGAGTGGTGGAGTTTGTTCGTTGTTGTGATTGTGATGTTAACTCCATTAGAGAGGACGTTTCAAGTGCAGTGGACTAAACATTACAAAAAATTAGTAAGGAGCAAGACTCTGGCCACTTTGCTAGACAATACAGCAGAACTCTGTTTACCAGCTCAGCTCAATGCTTGGAGATTAATTTATTTAAATAATCTCTCCCTTGCCAGTCCTTAAGGAAAATCCACTTTATCAGATGTAGCATGAGCAGGAAATCACTTCCATAGTAAGCAGGGAGTTCAGCTCAGGACAGCCTCATCAACCTCAGCTGCCAGGTAACAAGCAATAGGCCAAGAGGAAATGGTCTGAACTTGTGCCAGGATTTAGGAGAAATTTCTTCACTGTAAGAGTGTTCAGGCATTGGAAGTGGCTGCCCAGGCAAGTGGTGGAATGGCCATCCCTGGAAATGTTCAATAAATGTGTAGAGTAGCTGCTTAGAGACATGGGCAATGATGGGTTTAACAGTGCTGGGTTGGCAGCTGGACTGGATGATCTCAGAGGGCTTTTCCAACCTGAATGATTCTGTGCTTCTGTGGTTCTACTACAGGGACTACATGAGGGTGAGAGACCCCAGGGGTTCTCTGCTTTACTGGGGCACCGATGACTCAGAGCCTCTGGGGCCATGAGTGTAGAAGCCCTGAAATTCCTCTCCCCAAACCAAACTGATCAGGAGTACTTCCCAGAAACCACGGGATTAAAATAAAGTTTTAAAAAAAAAAAGATAAAAACCAAACCAATCCCAACACAACTTCAAATCAGTCATGATCTAGAGGGAATTTAGGCAGCTTCCTAGGTGAGAGCCAGGTGCCAGGGAAGCTGAGATCTGTCCTGGACTTATCTTGGCTTGTACTACTTACACTACACAGTAAAAGGTGCCAGCAAATCATCCACTCAAGTGAACCAGATATGGGCCCGAGGAAGGGGAGCCCCAAAAGGTCTGTTTCTCTTTATTTGGTGTGTTTGCAATCATCTTCCCTTCTTTGAGAGCATTGTTTGGTAGGTGGGGAGGGATCCTCCATTACAACAGTGTCCTGGGCCTCCTTGGGATCGCTGTGGCACGAGAAACTTTGAGCCAAGGTTTAGCCCTGCCTTGCACATCCCATGATAGGACACGAGTGCCTGCAGCACATCTCAGGTGGATAAACCCCCTGGATACAGGCACACACTGGGGAAGGTTGGGGTAAAGCTCTGGGCACAGCGGTGTGGCAGCAGGGATGCTCGGATGGCACACCTGAGCGCTCACAGGGCACCTCCTAACGGGGATGGCATCCAAAGCAGCTGGAACTCAGCTGGAACGACCTTCCAAAAGCCATCCTCTCGCTGGGACGCTTGTCCCGACACCTATAATATATAACTATGTGTATTTATATATTTTCGTTTTTCTGAAGGTTCTGATTCGATCCTCACATTTCTAATGTTAAAGTGCGAATTCCCCCGAACCCCTCTGCTCCAAATCCATCCAGCTGCCCTTCCCTCGTCGTTGGGAAGTGAAGCCCCCAGTGTCCCACCACGCTGTAAAGAGTTAAGCTCCGTCTCTGTTGATATTTCCAGCGGCTCCCAAAGCCGGCTGGGACGGGGAGCGCCCGGATTGGCTGCGTGCGGCCGGTAGTAATTAGGATCAGATATCAAACTCCTGTCTTTGCTAAGACCCTTTCCGATAGTCGCTGCTCCCCGCTAGACGATGACATCAGCCGGGACACCCAGCTGCTGGTAGTAAACTCCAGCGGGAGGAGGCTCCGCGTTAATTAGCTCAGCACTGCACAGGGGGAGCGGTCGGTGTCTGTGCGGGGTCACTGCTGGATGGGACCAAACCTTACAAAGCCACTCGCTGCTCCTTGCCAGCCGGCTGTAAAAGCACCCAGAGGGTCCGGGAGAGCTGGATGAATCCTGAGCACCGGGCACGCTTTGGTCGGCTTTTCCCTGTGGAGGAAGTGAATGGTTTAAGTGAGGGGGCGGCTGGATCTGGTCCCTGAGGCACCATGACACTCCTGGGCTCTGAGCACTCCTTGCTGATTCGGAGCAAGTTCAGATCAGGTAGGGAAAACCTTGAGATTTCTCTTGAAAAACTTCTCTCTCTGTCCAGCCGTGGCCACAGACTTTGCATTAAATGTTCGGAAGCAGCATGTGAGCAACAGAGCCGAGGGCTTGTAGAGCTGTCACGGCTTTCCTCTCACACAAGTGGAGAGACGCATCTTCCTTCCTCTCCTCTCCTTTTTTTTATTTTTTTTTCCCCCTGCTTTTTCACTGTCTTTGATTTATGCCTGTGGTTTATTTCGGTAAAACTGCAATTCCCGGTTCTCCTGCTCCGAAGGATTCGGGCAGGGAGCCAAAAGGGCATCTGGGATAAACAAGATGCCATCCGTGTATTCCAGGTGCTCTTGCGGGCCCGTGTGGGATAAGCACGGGGAGAGGACGGGCCTGACACTCTCCCTGACAGGCAGGCAGCCCAGCTTGTTCCATTAGGGCCGTGACTAATTGGAGAAAAATGAGTTTGAAGAAATGCGTCATTTTTAGAAGTAAAAATAACAAATGGAACACGAAAAGTATTTAAAGTGACATCATCAGAGAAATAAAACCGGAGGCGCACAATTGATTGCCGCTCGCGGAGGGTTTGCGAGTCAAGCATGCCTCCAGCTCCTAAGTCAGGGGAAGCACCAGGCAGGGGCTTCTCCCAGGATGTTCACTGAGTGAAGGTGAGTGAAGGTGAACTATGGGACAGTCGCTTCTAGATCAGCCCCTCTGCTGGATGTTCATGCCTTTAGGCACTGGCTGCATCTATAGTAAGTATTCTCTCTTTGGGAGGGGGTGTCCTGACTCGTAGTTTGGATTTTATGCTCGTAACGTACTGCAAATTTTAACAGTAATGCCAAAAAAAAATTCTCAAGGTGCTTTCTCTGACCTTCCCAGAAGTGAAGTTCTCTCTGGGAATATTATCGGTGAGGATGTGCAGATAAATCAGCTGCATGTGCTGTACGGGATGCTTTAAATGCAGGCAGGGCAGTCACGTTGGAACATGCACCCGGTCTGGCATGTCACCCACGCCGTGTGTGTTTTTGCCTCCTTACTCATTGCAGATAATGAAATGGGAGATTTATGGGACTGATGGGAGACATGAGTGGTGTTATCAGGATCTCTTAGATAGCTGGGTGGTCAACTTAAACTTTGTTTTCTCAGCAAATACAAAGTTGGCAATTGGTTGAAAACCCCAGAGTGTGTGTGCAAACACAAGTGTCCTAGTCTGGCTGAATTATACAAAGCCTGGGTCCAGGTCTTTGGTGTGGTTTCCATATCGCTCTGATCTTGCATTTCATTAGATTAAGTCATTCCTTAAATTTTGTTGATGTATTGGTACACTGCTGTTCATTTGAAAAAAAAAAAAAAAATCTCAGTCTGTAACAATTCCTCCAGCATGTACAAAGCAACACTGCCACCTCCCTGAGGAGCGGAGGACGGGCTGTGCGTTGTCCCTGCATTCTTTTCAAATGAACCAGGGTTGTTTTTGAGGTTCATTTCTGGTTTATTTGTAAGCTGGCTTCATTATGGAACCAACAGTGAGCTCTCTAAACATATTTTTCAAATGATTCTCCAGGAAAAGTAAACTTTGTGGGTCTTTGCGTCCATAAATTCTCGTGCCTTTCAGCATTTCTAGGACAGTCAATTTGTGGGGCATTCTTTGGTTCGTGATTTATTCCCACAAGTGCTATCCCTTGCAATGGCCTGGTGAAAGGCAGGCTTCCCATTTGACAAAATTTCTCTGCCTGTTGATTTTGTTGGGCTCGCCAACATCCCAAAAGCGTGTCTGCACCTCGCTGTCCCCATGGCTGTGCCCGCTGCTAACGTGGGACACGGCCACAGCACAGCCCTGGCTGTCCCAGTGTGTGAGGCAGGAGGAGACCAGGCTGCTGAGAAACCCAAATAAACCAATAAAGCTGCTTTCAGTTTGTGCTGCATTTTTTAATAACGTGGGGAATAGAGAAGAAAAAGCCAACATTTCATGGAATCTCTTTTATTTGCAAGGCACGGTTTCCTGTGGCGTCCCTGCTCTGTGTGCAGGCTTGGTCAGCTGTAAAGCCCCACAAGGATGGCAGGAGGTGCAGAGCTCTCATTTACCATCCTCTGCTCACTTGGAAGAGGGCTGAAAGCCTCAAACAGCCCATGGCTGTGCCCCACACCGTCCTGCATGGCTCAGGGGCTGTGACACGGGACAGCAGCAGTTCCTGAGCTGTGTGTCTTGCAGAGAGGCAGGAGGGATCAGCCCCAAAATCCCAAGCCCCAAGGAGCCACGCCGAGCCATCGCTTTGGAAACGCTCTTGAGCGGGCAGGTGTGAGGCTCTGTTTGCTCCCCCAGGTTTGGGAAGGATTAGCTGTGCTCCATGACTCATGATGAGTCTGAATCCCTCTTGAAGGATTCCAGGCCAATATTAAAGAGGGCTGAAGTAACTCTTAATAACTAAACTTTCGCTGTCTCTCCCTGGCCTGCGCATGCTGAGCAGCTGAAGGAGCTGTGTGAGTGTGTTAAGGGGAGCTGGAGACACATTACTTGTTGTTTCCTCCTCCCTGAATCCCTTTAATCTCTGTGCTATGCACCAGGCAGAAAGTGGAGCCAGGAGGTGGCAGCTAGAAGATGTGGCACTGGTGTGGCTCCAGAGCCAGCTCTCTGGTCCCTCACTTCCATCTGACAGCATCAGTAGCAAGGAAAATGTGTTTATCCAGGAAAGGCTGCTGTGCTGGTGGCAGTGGCTCTTCTCAGTGTGCCCTGCATTCATCCTTTGAGTGCCACAGTGTTTTCTCCTGTTCTGTCTCTCCAGTGGTCCCAGTGAAGGACCAGCTGTGCCATGAGGAGGGACAGTGGCTATCCCAGTGCCAGGCATCAGGAACCTCTCCAGAGGAGAGAGAGAAAACCACCACCATGCTGCAGTCCTGCAGGGTCCCTCTTCCCTTCCTCAAGGATCTGTGTGCCTCTTTATTTTGTCTGTTTGGCCGAAGATAAATATTCTGATCTGAGGTCATCCTGACAAATTTTGCAGGAATGGT
This sequence comes from Brachypodius melanocephalos, assembly GCA_013398615.1. Lineage (NCBI taxonomy): Eukaryota > Metazoa > Chordata > Aves > Passeriformes > Pycnonotidae > Brachypodius > Brachypodius melanocephalos. Next base: position 1,497,090 of record VZSR01003022.1, read on the forward strand.
GATTCTTCAAGTCTGCCATGCTGTCCCATACGATCCAACTATCGATGGGATTGCACTAAATCAACAGGACATCCAAGTGCTGTTCCAGAAACACATTTAACTCTTCCCAGAGAGGATCATTTATTTGACCTCTTGCTCTGAGTACAAACCAATTGTTCTCCATCAGTGGAGAAGCACTGGCAAGGCAGAAAGCAAACAAAGCTGACAAATGCAGATCCAACCTTAGCCCTGACTCTTTTTTTTGCTGTTACATGGAAAGCGCTTACAAAGCCAACATCTGCCTAACTTCAGTGGTAATTCAGATAATTGGTGAGAAGTGAAAGTTTAACACTATAAATAAGGCTCTGCATGGCTTGGCATGGGGTACCAAGACCTAATTGTGGACACATGGGTGTGGGTTTGCAGAGAAAGCTTGCCTGGAGGAAAGTATTCATGATTACACATAGGGCTTGAATGAAACTGAGATGGGAGAGGAATTTATTCTGTCTGCCTCCGGTGGCCAGAGTGATTTGGACCAAAATCAGCAGGTCAATAAAGGCAGAAGAGAATGGGTCTTGGTAGGGTGTTTGGCCAGGCGTTTTGGCAGAACCTTTATTTTGATTTTCCTGGTGTCCAAAGATAAAGCATGCGCCTGTGTTTCCTCTCAGATCATGAACTCATGCAGGTCACAGTCAGTGTGTGTGTGTTCAAACCATGGCCTTGCTGTGACTGATGAGACTGTTTTGTGAAGCTTTTGTAAAACACTGACTTGATGTAGATCGGTTTGTGCTTGGTTTTGTTTTTCTGGCATCTTATCCCTCAGTGTTTTAGTGGGTACTCAGATGTTTCTTTGCCAGTCGAGCATGTGTTGTAGCATAGGTCACAATGTACCTCACTGTGCTTCAGGGGGTGCTGTCATGGGGGTGCTCTAGGGGTGGCTCCAAGGGGAGAGCCTGTTCTCAGGACCATGGTGAGGTTGGGATTGCACATTATGATGGATTCAGAGGGATTTCACTGCTGGTTTTGTCCATTTGGTGGTCTGGGCTCCTTGCTAGCCAGCTGTGCTAGCCTAGTGTCTTTTCCAAGGTATCTGAAGACCTGGACTTGGGGTTAGAAATGAAGTTCTCACTCCTGCAGAGATTTGTCAGTGCAGTCTCCCAGGTAACACACACATTTGTAGCATATCTGTCTCTTAGAAGTAAAATGCTCCCAGCTCCGAAGTGACATCACAGGCAGAGATAAAGCAGTGCCCACCTGGGAAAGGACTGAGCAGGGCTGTCCTGGCTGAGCAGTGCCATTTCCAGCCTCATCTCTGAGCTTCATCTCTGCTCACACAGGTCCCACAGAGGTCATGCTGTCAGAGGATAACGTGGGCCTAGAGATGTGATGTTACAGAGAAATCTCTGTGTGGCTCAAGGCTGTGGGCAGAGCAGTTGGTGCTGGGAGTGCTCTGGCAATGCCCCAGTTTGGGGATGCTCTGATGCAGGTGATAAAGGTCCCACCCCATCCTGATTTTCTTCTGAGCACCAGACTCAGAGCATTCTCACAGGCTGAAACAGATGATGGGATCTGCCTGTTCCTGGGCTGGGGAGAAGATTTGAAGATGTCTTTTCTGTGCATCACCCAAGCTGTCCTCTGAGCTTTCTACAGCTCTGAGATCAGCTCCTGGACAGGAGGATGACTCATGACTGCCAGTCACAGACAGTGCTCAAAGCTTGGGCCACCAGAGGCAGCTGTGACTGATGCCAGGAGGTCTTGTTTGCACCACTGACCCAGCCCCACTGCACAGGACATTTCTGGAAGCCAGTATCAGTGAGTGGGACTTGGTGCTAGCAGAGAAGTGTGGAGTATTTCTAACAGAAAGAATTCACAAGCAAATTCACTGGGATAAGTCTTTCATGTCTCTCATCATTCCAGGAGGATTTCTCACCGTGGGGTAGCCCAGGAGGGAGCAGGATTGCTGGAAGAAAAGCTGTCTCTCAGCTGGTGGGGGCACAGGGTGAGCAGTGTGCACAGCTGCTCCCTGGCTGGCACTTCTCACCATCCAAACTGGTGCAGGCAGGCAACAAGGATGCTTGGGAGCAAGATCGTCTCTTCAGTGCTCCAGCCACCACCTTTTTGTATGATAAATGTTCCTTTGAAGTGTCAGCAGAGCAATCCCCTTGAAAAATAAGAATATTCATGAAAAATTAATTCCCGTACAGCACTCTGATGGTGCCAGATGCTCCTCCAGCCCTGTTTTTAAGCACTGTTGGTTGTAAGGGAAAGGTGGAAGCCCTAAGCTGGCATCTGCCAAACTGCAGCACTGCCTCAGAGGCTGCTTCCCTCTCGTGCAGGGATGTTCAGCATTTTTGTCCGACACTGTCCATTACGTTTCCTCAGAGGGTTTGCAACAGGTTTTGGAAGTCCACAGAAATGTTTGAGAGTCGAGTCATGCATCCTGCTGCATGGGGACGTCCAGATTGCAATGAACATTTGGTGGCTGAAATAACCCAAATAACTGTTGGGTGTGTGCTGCTCCTGGAAGTGGCTGGTACTTGCACTGGTCTTTTTTGACACTCACACTTTTTGACAGCACGCCCTGAACAGACAAGGCTGGATAAAATTTTCCTCCTTGTAGCTTAAGGATGGGACAGATTTAAGGACATTTATAAGCTCAGCCTGGCCCCTGATGGGCTCCCTCTCTGGGGGAGGTGAGCTGCCCATGGAATTGCTCAGCTCTCACAGCAGAACACTGAGTGACATTGCTGGGTCACAGCCTTTCTGTCCATCAGCACAAAAATCAAATGGGAAACCTTTTCTCCTTTGCACAAAATTATCATTACCTGGTCCCAGATCCTCTCTGTGACAGCCTGTCTGCAGGGCAGGAGGCAGAGCAGTGGAGCATGGAGCAGCTGCAGTGGGGGCATCCCCCAGACTGTGCCCTGCTCACTGGAAGGCACTGGGATCTGGGGAATCTGGGCTCCCAAGCAGTGGGAGAGCTGTGGCAGCGAAACCCACACGTTTTCATCCCTTCTTGCAGCAGGCCAGATGGTGAATCTTACACCCACCACACGGGAAATCATCATCACCTTCCCAGCTATGCTCCAAAGGGGATTTGTGCCCTCTCCTTTCTCTCCTCACCAGCCTGGCTGACAGCTGGCAGCTCCAGGGGGCTGGTGAATTGTTTGTTTGCTGGGAAGGGCTGTGAAAAAAGCAGCAGCAGCAGGGAAGGTGGGCCCTGAATGCTGCTAGAATCCCCCTTGCCTGTGTGGATGGGGTACAGCACTTGGTCTGCCTGTGTCGGAAGCTGGGCTGAAATGGTGCAAATAATTTGGCACACGTGGGAGCTGTGAAGGGAAGTGATGGAGGATCCTCACTCAGGATATTTTACAGCCTGCTGGGGCACTGCTGTGTCCTTGGCAGGGTGGTGTGACTCGAGAAGGCTTTGCTGTCTCTGATTCCTGTTAATAATGTGGTGTTGTGTGTAAATTGCCTCAGTTGAAGGCAGGATGCTCTAATGCCTGGGATACTGGACCAGGACTAGGAGAGCACAGAACCATTCTTGAGTGAGAAACAGATTGTTTTTATTCTTGGACTGTTTCTGACCTCCCTTAGCTCACCTAGTCCATAAAGATCCATCTCTTCCTCGGGGAAAGTGCCAAGCTCTGCACAGCTCTTCAGTATTGTGAGCAGTCACAAAGAAGGTTCTACACAGAGAAACTGGGGTACAGCTGTGTGAGAACCCAGGATACCTTTAACCTGCCTGCACAGCCCAGGAGGAAACCTGGGCATCCCCAGGGCAGGGACTGTCTCATTTGGTTTGGAGGGTCCCTGAGGGGGATGACTTCTGCAAAGGGGGTGCAGATACCTTGGTGCAGTGAAGGTACCCAGAGTGTGAGGGTCTAAATCCATGTCCACAGACAGAACCAGCACTTACTGGTGGTACCATGGGGCAGAGGAGGGCTGAAAACTCCCCTGGCAGCAAGGTTTGGCAGTGACTTCAGCCATCAGCTTCACCCTGGGTTAAGAAGAACAGCACACACACAGACTTTACCACATATTGAAGGCTGCATTTTTCCCTCGCAGCAAGAATCTGTCTTTGGTGTCCAAAGGAGTGCTGGAATTTGGCAGGAGATCGTTGTCTCATATGAAGCCTCCACTAAACATTTGCTCTGAATGTGAAACATGGTTTGTACAGAGGACATGGAAAAGTCACAAGCAATGGCATCTCAGGGAGCCCCCTGCTTTGGGGACTGCTCTGGAAGGGATTATTTTTCAGCTCCATCCCACATCCCAGGAAAGCTGTGTTGTTGACATGAGCTGTTGGCAGAGCTCAGCAGGTTGCTCCCAAGGACATGAATGCTGTTCTTGCTTTTCTTTTCCTTCCAACCTCAGCTCATTCTGGGCAGCTGAGGAGAAGCAGCCTGGGGCTGTGCTGGTGGGCAGGGAAGTGTGTGGTTATGTTGTGACCGAGGTGAGGTTGAAATATTCGTGTATTCATGGCAAGCTGTACCGAGCTTCCAGCAGGAAAGCATGGAATTGAGTTTTGTGTTTTACCTTGTGATACGGGTGTCCCCTTAAAGACAAATTTGCAAAACCAAAGGTGTAGAATATGACATTAACTCAAAAAGAATATGACACTAACTCAAAGGGAGGAACTAAATTGTTCCCAAGGCTGGTCCAGCAGCTGCAGGGGTCAGTGCCAGACCTCTGTGCCACACACAGACCCTACACACACTCACACACTGTGTCCCTGTATTAGCACCTCAGTACAATCCTGCCCCTTTCCCTGACCCTCTCTCTCTCTCTCAGTTTTACAGCTACGGCTCCAGCAGAGAAGGACCCGTGAGCAGCTGGCAGACCAAGGCATCATGCCACGTGAGTATCTCCTGCTGCCTTCTTCACCCTGCCTCAGAGGGCTGTGTTCATCCTGGGCACTGCTGGGGCACTGTGTGGCACCAGCTGCCTGCTCAGCCCCCCACAGCTCAGAGCAAAGTGCTGCCAGGGGGACTTTGCTTCCAGCCCTGCAGAAATATGATGATCCCCGGTGCTGGACAGTGCATTTCTCACACAGACTGTAATGCCCTTGCTCAAGCTGAAGGCAGGAGAGATGCTGACCTTACACCATCCAAAATTTCAGCTGCAGAGCTCCCCATTGTCCCCACTGCAGCAGGACAAGCATCTCCAGCTCAAGCAGAGTCACAAAGCTGTTCACATGGGCAAGGGCAGAGAATCTCCTGTCCTCCTGTGAAAGGCAGGAACCTCTGTGACAGGACCAGGAGGAGGATGAGAGGGCTCGTTCCAGGAGGCTGGGGAGGAAGGCAGCTCTGGGGAGCTCCAGGCTGTCCCTGGAGGATTGAGACATACCCAGCTGTGTGCCCAGGCAGGACTCCACAGGGCAGAGCTGTCAGCTCACACCTGAGGCCAGTGAACCCCCACTGCTGCAGAGTGACAAATGTGCTCCCCCCCGACCCCATCCACCCCTGCTCACCTCCATTCAAGCTGAAGGACAAACTCCAGGACAGCGTTATCCTGAAGTCACTCTGCACCAGAAAGTCAGTTGCTAGAGCCCAAAAAGTCAGTGAATGAAAACCATCCCCTTCTGCACCTGCAGGTGCATCATGAAAGCTGTAGCACCACTGGAGAAAGGATGTTGGGAGCTCAGCCCTGCTCAGTGGAATACTCCATCCTGACCTAGCTCAGGCTCCATGTGCAAATCTGTGCTTACCTGGGACCCAGGTAGTGGATTACCCTTTCTGTCTCATCGAGGACCCCTTGGCTTCACTGCTAAGATCACAATTTTCCAGAGGCTGTGTCACTTCTGTCTCTTCTGGTTGCCCTTGCAGGCTGTGATGGAGCTCTTGCCTAAGCAGCAGGACACCACTTCTCTCAGAGCATGGCTCTAGCACTGCTTGCTGCACCCTGTCCCTCCCCTGTCCCTCCTGGAGGATTGTGCTCACCAGCAAAGGCCTTCTCAGGACATTCTTGTCAGCACCAAGCATTAGGAAAACGCGAGCAGGATGACAAAAATCATGACTGCCAAAATGATCAATGATTTAAGACTGATAAATGCCTACTCTTTCCATTTTTTTTTTTGCCTGTTTATTTCTTTAAGCGTTCAGATTTGGTGCTTTGTCACTCAGGTTTGTGACTTTGGTCACAAGACTCCAGGAGCTGAATCTTTAGACAAAATACTGTGATATTTGTTAGGGCAATGCAAGAACATGGGGCAGCAGTGCCCCCTGAGAGGTTTGTACACCTGGGGCTGCTCTCTGCAAGGCTGTCACACGTGGCACCCAACATCTCAAACCTTACACACTGCAAAAGTATTCAGCCAGATATGTTTGATGGCAACTGAAGGGTATTTTCCTGTTACTTACAGCTTCTTTGCACTCCCAACTTCTAGGCTGACATTTTTCAGTCTGGTTTCTGTCCAAGAAGACCATTTTGGGAAACTCGAGCACGGTTCACTCACTGAAAGTAATAGAAGAAAAGGCACTTATGCCATTATAAAAACAAACAGGCAGAATTTAACTGCTGAATTTGACATCAGGAGGAAGTGTCAGATGTTAGCATTTAATACATGGGAGCCCCAGCCAGCTTCCCCATGGCTTGGGCATGTGCAGACATTCCTTAGGAAAAACAAGGCTTTGTTAACCATATCTTCCCATGCCATGTTGGTTCTGAGGACCAGCAGGTGAGTCCCCCTGGCTCTGATGGGCTGCAAAAATACCTGTGCTTGAAGGCCCTCCTGCTGTACACAGCCACCACCTCATCCTCACTGAAGCCTTAAAACAGCTGTCCCAAGGTGATCAGCACCACACACAGCACCTCTGCCCTGGTGCCCCCATTTCGTGCTGCAATGTCATTCCCCTGACAATTCTCTGAACTAGCAGTGCTGGCAATGTCTTTATTTGTTCTGCAGACTGACACAAGCTGCAGCGCTCACATAATTCCTCCGAAAACCTTGGTGAATCACTAAACTCTGCAGCACTCTCCTCTTGAACAGCACAGCACTTGGTCAGTGCCTGTAGCTCACTGCCAACACCAGTCCTGCACATGAGCAGGGCTGGGAAAGTCATCTCTCTTGCTAACTTCATTTTCTCGTGTGCACCATTTAATTTTGCTTCTGATTAAACCAGCTGTCACCAGTGCTGGTGGCTGCTCACTGGAGCATGGCACAGCAACACCAGCTTCTCTGTCTGTCTGTCTGTCTGCTTTCCAAATGGCAGGGGCAGCAATGTGCCCCCTGTGTTTTTTCTGTGGTTCACTGGATGTTCCAGGGGTTTGCCTGGGTGTTGACTGCCAAAAGTCAATTCAGAGGGCCCCCAAACCTTGCCTGTTTCTCCCCAGCCTTCTTTTCATCCTCCCCTAGACTGATGGAGGATAACAAGGCCTGCATGAAAATAATTTCTGTCTTTATTGGATCCCATTCAGAAGATGGAAAAGAGGATTTCTGTTGCCAGACAAAGAGTTGCAGCAGACTGTTTTTGTGGGTCAGGACAGTATCCCCTTCCTTGTCCCAATGGGAACAGTTAGTTTTGTCTGCTTACACAGACAGAAAAGAATTTTTGTAGGATGTGAGAAGTATTAACCCCTTCACCATGCACATTCTGCCTCGATTTTCTACTGCACCAGATTAAACAAGGAAATGTGCAAGGTTCTCCCCGACTCCAATAAAGGCTGCTCCGTGGGACTGCTGTTCACTGATCCAAGAGCCAGGGATTACTGGCCTTTTTTTGGGAGTACCTGTGGATTAATCCTCCTTGGAGTCAGGAGATGCTGAGGACATGGTCTGCTCCTTGCCTGCTCAGGGAGGTCCTGTGTGACAGAGCTGACACAGAGCAGGGACAGGACAAATGTCCAGTGATGGTCAGTGACAGGAGGGGGCAATGCCCACCTGGCAGTGCCCTTGCTGCAGGCTGCACCCCAGACCCCAAGAGCTGAGGCAGGTGTTAATTTTCCTGCTGACCTCAAGCCTTAATCACCTACAGGTCTTACTTTCAGGTGAGGTCTCTCACAGGTATTTGCTCCTCCCAGATGTGTCTTCTGGAGCTGTGGTGCCTTCCCCGACCTGCAGGGAACCTGACAGGGGAAAGATTTATCTTCTCTCTGACGTGTCCCACAGAGCACTGTGTCTCAAAGCCTGCACCCCTCCCTGCCCACGTGCCTCCTGCTCTCCCCGTGCTCTCCATCCCCCCTGCTCTCTTGCCACCGACTGGCTGGGACCATGGGATTTCCCAAAGCTTTCCTGAGTTATTTTTAGTCAGCACAATAAAGAGAACAGCTAGTTTGTGTTGCTATTTTTATGGCACTCATTAAAATGCTGTTGCTGAATATCCTGGTAGCTGCTTGCTTCCGCTCCTGTGCTGACTGCTCCTCTTTCTTTCCTGTTGCAGCACTGAAAAGCCCATCTGCATTCCATGAACAGCGAAAAAGTCTGGAGAGAGCCAAGGTAACTCCTGCAGCCGTCCCAAAGAGGGCACACATGGGCTTGCTTTGCATGATCACAGGGTTTGAAAGCACCTGCCACCACTGTCCCCTCCTCTGGCACCCTCCACGCTGGCCTGGTGGCCAAGGATGAGGGGCAGAGTGCCTGCTCTGCTTCCAGAAATGCTGCCAGGCTCCCAAATGCTCTGGAGCACCCTTCTCTGAGCACGAAAGGTTTTTAAAAAGGGCAAAAGGGGCGTCTGTGCCCTGAGCTGTGGGGTTTAACAGCAAGGTTGTACAAAAGGCTGTGGACAGGGCAGGGGTCAGCATGGCTTTGTCAGTCCTTGCAGTGAATGTCCAGCCAGTGGAACTGCTGCTTCCCCCTCCGGGTCACATCCACAGGCTGCTCCTCCTGTGCTGGCTGCTCTGCACTCCTGGCCTGAGGGAACACAGTCAGCAGGTGTGCAGGGGGAATGCAGCCAGGGAACTCACACTCATCACCAGGGAACTCACACTCATCACCAGGCAGCAGCTCTGGCTTTGTCCCTGCAGTGTGCCTTGGCCATTGGGACACAACATCCATGGGCCAAGCTGCCACCCACCCCATTGCCAGGCTTCCCTGAACACTGCCAAAGGCAGTAGGCATTTCCAGGACACACTGGAACTCTGTGATCTGATCACTTTTTGGGAAATCCCATTGGTTTTTCCAATCACCAGCAATCCAGCCTTGACCAAGCTAGAGGGATGATCCCAGAAAGGGAAGCAATTAATCATGCAGGTTTTGCTTGAACACAAGAATTTGTTCCATTAATCTGCAAAACGTTCTTGCAGTCACATGGGAAAGGACCTTTGCAAGGAAGAATGATTGTGAAATACAGGGAAGAGCTCTCCTGAACTAAAACACACTCCAAATCACTTGCCCCAAGTCTGCTGTGGTAATAAATGGCAAGCATAAGAAACACACTGTGACTCTGAAAGATTAGCACGCTCAGAAAATTTCAAGCAATCCAAAGTATCCTTGAAGTGTCATATATTTTACAGTTCGAGTATACATTTGTGTCTCTCTGTCTTTCTCTTCAAAAGCTTTCACTGGCTAGCTGCCTGGGGAAGGGGGATGGTCTAGTCTATCCCAAACCATGAGCATGTTTAGAAAGTGCTAATGAAGACACTGAGCACAGCCCATAACAAACATGATTGCCTTGCAAAGCTGCCCTGTTTAGACCTGGGATTGGGATGATCAGCAGCTGTTTCCAGACAGCTCCTCAAAGGCATTTGTTGTTTAGCTGATATTCCCCCAAGCTGGTGTTGGTGCAAACAGGGAGCACATAACTGTTCGTGTGTTGGGAAAGCTCCTCTGCTTCAGCTGATGTTAGAAAAGCTCACATCTGAATTCTTCATCATTTGCACCCCCAGAGACACAAATGCAGCTTATTAACAACCAGGGTCCAAAGGAGCTGAAGTCACAGCAGGAACAGCTGTGGGACAGCAGCTGAGCCCAATTCAGGACCTGATCTAAGGATTAGTTAGAAATGCATTACGTGAGTTTAAATGCACTCAGGTGCAGACACCAGCTTGCTCTGACCCGGCACAGGAAGCAGGCAAACCTCCACATGGTCCAAGCACGGGATTGTGTTGGTAGAAGTAAGCTGGGGAAAATAGGGGGGAAGGGTAAGGCGTTGTAAAGACTTTAGTAAATAAAATGTCTATTATTTGTTTAAACATGTCACTGGCTATGTTAGAGGCTGGCAGCAGGCCAGCGCAGCAGACTTTGAAGTTGGTGTCCTATAAAAGATTGCTGGGGTGGAGGACAGAGAGCAGGGCTGGCTTTCCTGGGGCTGTCTGGCTCAGCAGGGCTTGAAGCCTCACCCAGCAGCCCAGCACAGAGGGGCTGTGGGGGTCCAGAGCAGAACAGCCCCACTGGGCAGGTCCTGACTAATGCGTGAGCACTTTTAAAAGCTGTTTTGCATCCTGTGTCCCAATAGCCATCTCACCTCTGGGCTGACCAGCCTCCCCCTCCTGAGCCCCCCTCACTGATCTCATCCCTGACTCAGTGGTGATGTCTGCAGCTGTTGTCCAGACCCTTCCATGGACCCTTTCAGATGCAGGGAACAGAACAGGGCTGAGCTGACACCCTCTGCTGTGTCTCCCTTGGGGTTGTGGGTCAGCTGCTGATCACTGGATTCTCCAGAGCCTTTTATACTTTTCCAATGCATGGAGGAACTCACTGCTGCCTAAGGCCCTGTCCAGTGACCACTGCAGGAGCATCTCTGGTGCATTAAGCCTTCATCCACTGCAGTGTTTAATCAGCTGGCTTAGCTGTGGCTAACTGTGACCCTTCCCTAATGTCCCTCTTGAAACTGCAGCGCTGAAATGTATTTCAGATCATCAATTGTGCCAAACCACCGTGCACTGTAATCGGTTAGCCTTGAATGAGTCAGAATTAAGGAGTATGTCTTCAATCATTCAAGGCATTAATTAATCTATTGACTTGCAGGAAAAAAAAATTTGCTTTGTTACAGGATTTGATTTATTCTTCTGTTTAGACTCTGATCCATTTCCAATTCCTCTGGTGATCCACAGCTATGCTCCTTTTTTGTATTAGTCTTATCCAGACCAAATTTCTCTGGCTTGCATGTGAGAAAGCCATGGGAGATAATGTCAAAACATGCTTTGAGTCAAGTTGTGTGATACTCATTGCTTATTCCTGTAACAGAAAACTGTCATTTCTCCATAGAAGGAATTTTGGTTGGTGTGATGTGATTTGTTCTTGATAAATCCATCCTGGCTGTTGCTCACCTCCTTGCTATCTTCAGAATTCATTTATATAGATTGTTTGGTTACTTGGTACAATATCTTGCTGTCTGCTTTATAATTTCCTGGTTTCTTCTTCCCATCTCTTTTACAGCTAGCAATTACTCTCTTTAGCCCAGTTTTCTGGAGAACCATAGATAGTTGCTATTACTCCAGCCTCGTGTCTCAAAATTGCTTGGGAACATTTAACTCCTCTAAGTATCCTCTAACCTGTTCTCCAGCCTGACAACTGGGGTTTCTTCTCTTTTGTTGCTGAAGGTTCTTGGCTGAGCCACCTGTTTGATAAAGAGCCATTTATCTTTTTAGTGAGGATGGTTTTTAAAAGGCATTCAATCCTGTAGCCATCTCAGCACTGTGCACAATTGTTTCTCCTGTTTATGGAACACAAGGCAGCACTTTCCACTGCCTGATCCTGGCTACAGAAATCCTTGTAAGATCTTTTCCTCATGATCCTGTACATTTTGTACTGTGGATTTCCAATTATTGCTCCAGCTGATTGTACTATTCTTTTATATTTATCCTTAAGATTTCAACCTCTTTGAGCTCTGTACAATTTTGGTACTATTTCTTCTTGCAGCTCAGCTTAGCTAAGATCTTGTCCAAGTTGAGCTCTAGCTTTTCTTCACCAGGGGATAAGCTTATATTTGTATTCTGGAGGTCATCTGCCCTCAAGGCTGCCTTTCTTGGCCCTTATGGATGATATTCCTGTGCCTGTCTGTCCCTAAAGCCATGAGGGAGTTGGCACAAAGCTTCAGGACCGTGTCCATCACAAGCCCAGCTGCAGTGACTGCAAAGCAGATTTTCCCAAGCCCATATCCTAGCTTGGGTGAGGAACCACAGAGCACAGGGGCTACAAGGCTGCAGGAGGGTTGAGGCTCGTGCCTGACCTGGGTAGAGAGTCTGAGTGGCTTCATGACTTGTTCTGCCTGATATCTCACCCTGGACTGCTGGGCTTCCTACAGAAACTGCTGCTACCAGGACATTCTGGAGCATCTCTCAGAGGTGATGTGAGAATCCCAGGGATTCCCACCACTCCCAGGGAATAGGTCTCACCCTTCCTGTGAGTTCTCCTAACATTTCAGGTATCAGAAGCCCAGCAGTGATGGCAAAGAGCACAGCAGTGGGTGCAGTGAGCAGTCAGCAGCTATGGGCACGTTGTTCCCTCTCTGAAGATCTTCTGCCCAAGAACAAGCCAGAGTTTCAGTGATGAAAAAATGTCATTTAGGAGCCCCCTCAACCCAGTTTGTAATAAACACAAAAGAATCGTGGGGTGGCGCAGGGGCAGGTGCTCTCAGTACCTTATTGCTGCTCTAGCCAGGTAACTTTGCATTTGTGTTCTGCAGACTGAAGATTATCTCAAGCACAAGATCAGAAGCAGGCCTGAGCGGTCAGACCTGGTCAATATGCACATTCTGCAAGGTAAGACTGCCCCAGCTTCTCCCTCATGCTCCATGTGTCTCCTGCCCTGGCACTCGTGTTTCTCCTGCCCTTCTCGTGTTCCTTCAGGGATCTCATTGCCATTACTTTGTTCCAGCTGCTCACAGGGGGCAGACTCAAATGGGACACATGGTATGAAATTCTGCCCAGAGCTGGTGTTCAGGAATCAGGACAAGCTTTTATTCCCTGACAGACACAATCCCAAGGCCAGCCAGTCTTTCTCCCATCTCTGGCAGGGAGCAGTGTAAGATGCTCTAGGGAGCAGTGGGGTACAGAACAGCTGTGAGAGAGAGCTCTGTTAGACTTCGGTGCCAAGGCCTGATTGTGAGGAGCAAACCCAGGGAACTTGTTGGTCCAGAGCACTGAAATTCCTATAGCAAGTCGTTGAAACACCTTCCCAAAGCTGGACGTCTTTTGTGCTGCTATAATTCTGGATATCCTATGTGACAGCCCAAGCAGAGCTGTATGAAAAGCCCTGCTATCAGTCCGTGAGCCACAGCAGCTCTCTCCTCTCCCATCCTGGTGTTCCCTCTCAGCCAGAGAGCTGGCAGGGCTGTATCCCATCACAGACAGCAGAACACCACAGTGTCCCTCCTTATCTCCAGAGATAACAAGATCCTTAGAGACAGAGAGGATGTGCAGCCTCCCTCCCTCCTTGAGTCCTGTCACTTGCCTGGAAGAAGCAGATCACTCTCTGGCAGCTGTGAATGCTGCCCTCTGCTCTCAGCATGGATGCAATCTCTATTTCTTTTTTCCTCTGGGAGGCAGGAGGGCTGAGCCCGAGTCCCATGCTGGATCAGTGTTGCTGCCTTGCTTTTCCCTTGGGTTTCTATCCCTAAAATGAGCTAGCACCATTGCTTGTTTGAGAAATGGAGAGTGTCCTTCCCTTAGGCTAAATGATAGAAGCAGTGAGGACTGGGGTTACCAGAGCTGGAGGCAGTTCCTGGGTATGAACAGGAACAGAGGAGAGAGACTGCAGAGAGCAGAGAGTGCCTGGCTGTGCCCTCAGCAAGATCCATGTGCTGCCCCACATCCCCCTTACCTGCAGCCTCTGCTCACACCTCTGTTCATCCTGCTCTGCATTTCAGAGCTCTGTCTTGGCATATCCATGTTGTGGATTTGACTTACAAATCCATTTTGTTCACAGCTGGACCTGGAGGTGATTGGAACTGGCCAGGTGACACAGTTTGCATCATCCAAGTGCTTTACAGGCACTCCTTCTGTTACAGTTCACCTCAAGGAGCTCGTTTGTGTTCACTGGTCTGTAGAATCTGAGGCCAGCAATGGCCCTAGACCAGCTCTCCTGACCTCCTGTAGAGAATTTCCATGGTATCAAGCCCTGTAGCTCATGTTCCCTACAGTATCTCTTCCAGAGAGTGTCCAGGCTTTGAAGATAGAACAATCTACACGTAGCTGTTCTTACTTTAGACCCTGAAGGGTTTAGAAATGGTCTGGTTTAGAATCCCACTCCCTCAATACTCACACCTGGTCCAAGAGAGGAGCCAAACAGCTTTGTTCAGGAAATCTTTCTGTTTAAGTTGCTATTCTTCTGTCACCCTTTAATAACTGGGGTCTTCTCAGCTGGCTTTGGTAGGGCTGTAGCTTCCAGATCTGCCTGCCTTTGCTCTGCTCCTCCCCAGCTCGTTCTTCCCTGAAGGCCTGGAGAACTGTGGTCATGTCACCTCCAAAAGTCCACAGCCCAAGCCTCAGCATTTTTAATTCCAGTGTAAGCCATTCATTCCAGCTGTCAAGCACTGCCAGAGGTTCTGTTCTCCAGCTGTTTCCCAGAGGCAGGGATCCATCTGCCACAAGGGCCCAATGTGCTCCTGGCAGGCAGGAGCTGGAGACCCTTTTGGCCCTTGTTAGTGGCATCTTGCTGGTGAAGTTTCCGTCACAGATCGCTCCTGGGCCTTGCAGAGGATGCTCCAGCTGCAGGCTGGGTTTGCAAGCCCAGGATGATGGAGAGAGGCTCTTGTTTGGGGGTGGAGAGGCTGAGCCTGAGGCTCACAGAAGGACCCATGTCCCAAACTCCTGCAGCCCCACCTGGTCTAGCAGAGCAGATCCTGCTGTGCTGAGCCACGCTCAGGAATTGGCCACAGCCCCAGAGGCTGTGCTGAAGGGCACCTCATCCTCTCGGAGTGCTGTGCCCACGGGAGCCCCTGGTCCTGATGCTTCTGTTTGGCCTTTCAGACTCAGCTGCAGAGGGGTCCATCCAGTCTACTCAGATGAAGCTGAAAAGAGCCCGACTGGCAGATGACCTCAATGAAAAGATTGCACTCAGGCCGGGCCCTTTGGAGCTGGTGGAGAAGAATATTATTCCCGTGGACTCAGCTGTAAAAGAGGCCATAAAAGGTAGTGACAGTGAATGTGTGTGCTGTGTATGAGCATGGAGTGGGGCAGGGGACCAGGAGGTACCACAGTGACTGCAGGAAGTGACTGATCTGGATGTAAGAGCTGCATTTGTTGCTTAAATTTCATTATTTTCACAGTAACCAGCCCAGTCCAGCACAACCTGTGAGCACCGAGCTCTCATCTTAGATCAATGATGCTGAAATGTGCACCATTGCTCAGCCACATTCCCCCAGAAAGAGCCTCCCTTCTTACACCCCTTTCCTCCCCAAGGCTTTGAGCACTGAAGTGATGCTGTTGGAGAGAGGACACTCCTTCCTTCAGCATGGGAGAGAACCTGAGTGCACCAGTGTTGGTTGTGAGCCCAGCCCAGATTCTCCCACCTGTGCCCTGCCAAGCTCTCACATCCCAGTAAATGGGGGTAGAGTGGCCCCAGTTATCTCATTTATCCCAGTAAATGGGGGTAGAGTGGCCCCAGCTCAGTAAGGCTGTGGGTTCTCTTTTTTATTTTTATTTTTTTACCACTGATGGTGGTGGCATGCAGGACCCAGCAGAGCAGGGTGCTGCATCCCTGTGGTGTGGAGCATCCTTGGGGTGTTAATTGCTGGAGAATTTGAGCAGGAGCCTGCACCCCCAAACAGGGTACACTGCCACCAACCAGGACCCAGCACTTGCCTTATGCCTAAGCTTGGTTTTCCTCCATCACCTCCTCTCACCAGAGGAGGGAGGAAGAATCATCCACAATTACTTCCCCCATGCTGCTGCAGGGAAGCTGGTGTGGGAGCTGACACAGAGCAGAAAGGTGACTCAAATTTCACCAGGGCCCAGTGCCAGGACAGGGACATCTGAAAGCAGAGAAAGGAGCAGGAAAGCCAGCAGGGTCCTGCAGTGACAGGACAGCAACTTTGCATTTTTGAAGTCTGAAGCTGTCTCCACATGTCCAAACTGGTGCTCATATTTCCAATGAGAGCTGCTCTGCCCCTGGAAGCTGCTTGTTCTGTTGCTCACAGTTCCTCAATAAATGGGATCATTTCCATTGGCATAATCCCATTTGAAGGGTCTGTTCTGCAGCTCAGAGCAAGCTGGGGACAATGGCAGGGCTTTGGGACAGAAAGGGTCTTGGAGTGACAGGAGCGATGCCAAAAAAATGAGAGTTGAAACAGGAAGCACTTTGATTTTCATTTCATCTCAGAAACCATCTGAAATGACATGAAATATTCCAGGCTCAGATACTGCTCTGTCCTGCCCCATAACTATCCCTGCTCTTGGTTTTGGGGGCTGTGAAATGCAGGCTGTGTATGCACAGCAGCTTCTCCAGCCTGGCCTTGGAGCTGCTCCATTCCCAGCGTGTCACAGCTCTCCTCTTTGAAGGTGAAATGTTCCAGGACTCTGCCTGAAGAGGAATTTTTAAGGAGAGTTCAAGTAAAATCTCCCCGGCCACTTACTAAAGGAGAGAACAGTGGGGGGAAAAAAAAAAGTTTCAAAAAATCCCCCCCCTCTATAAACATTTGAAGCAGTGTGAGCATGACTTTATCCCCTGGAGCTGAGGTTTGGAGACAGGGCAAATGAGCTTGAATTTTGAATAGAGGGTCTCTCCAGCTGCCTTGTCAGGAGCTCATGGTAAACAGAGATTTACAGGACCAAACTGTTAAAAAAAAAAAAAAAAAGTCTGGCTTAAAATGATTTGTTCAGTTTTAAATTTCTCCCTTTCACAATGCTCTTCTCTCACATTGCTGGGGAAAAGCGTGTCCTTGTAAGCCAGATTTATCCCATTTAGGGTGAAACATGTGGCACATGTGAAGTGGCTTGGTACCATAGGGTGCCATGAGAAGAAGGTGGTGCAGCTGGAACACCATCCCAACTCTCAGGTTTCTGCAGGAGAAAGCCTCAAGTTGAAGGATCCTCCAGCTCATTTTTGGAGTCAGAGGCACCTTGTGGTACTCACAGTTTGGGGCAAAGGGCTGAACACAGAGCAGAGATGAGTACTGGCACTTCTAAATGTTAAGCCCTTTGTTTTTGCAATACCAGAAAGATGACAGGGTTTCAAATCATTTTACTTTAACCTTGGAATCTCAACTGTTTATACAGTGGAAAGTTCAGCTGACGTGTTCCTCTAATCACCTCCGGCAGGGTGAGCAGAAAGTGCCAGACCCCAAGCGAAAGCCCAAACTGTCCCAGTGACAGGAGGCCGCCAGTGCCCTGCATAGCTGAGCAGTGATACAAGAGACTTTTTTTACCGGGTCCTTGTCATCACTTTGTCCAATTCGCTCGAGAGGACAATACCCAGTGCATTAGAAACAGCCCCGGAGCAAACACCGTCCTGCCTGAGATTACAGCAGGGACACGGGATGGAGAAACAATACCCTCAGGCTGGGCTGGGTGAGAGCAGGACAGATAAGGGAAGCATTCCCCATCGGCACAGGACTGCGGTATCAAGCAGCAGGATGCAGCACATTCCTGTCATGCTCTGGGCTGTCGCTGTGTCCTGAAGGTCCCTTGTGCTCCCAGCTTTGGCACCTCTTCCCAACACACACTTCCCTGCCAGCGCAGCGGGAGCCCTGCAGATCCACAAGTCCCCCTTGCTTGGAGGCATTTTTCCCAAGGGGGGAAGTCCACGCTGGCCTGCGGGCGTGGGAAGGAGCTCCCATGCAGCTCCCATGCAATGCTGCAGGTCCTCAGGGAACACCTGTTTGGGTGCTGCCTCTGAGGGAGAGGATGGAGAGGACACAGGCCCTCTTTCCAGGGACATATGAAGAGGGCAAGTCGAACAGGGTTGGTCTCATTTCCCCAGCCTATGTCTGGGCAGCAGCTCAGGCAGGGAGCCAGGGCTCTGTCCTCGCCCACCCTGGCACCAGCAGCCACAGGGAGTGGAGATAACCCTTATCTCTCAGATAGGGGCAGGGGTCAGAGCAGGAGGTGCGTGTCGTTGAGAAGGTGCACATTGCTAGACCAGCAGCAGGGACAGGTGGAAGCTTGTCCCCAGGCCCTTCCTATTTCCCCATTTGTCACCTCACTATCAGCGTGCCAAGCTGCCTGACAAATGCCAGACATGAGCACGAGGAGATTACCAGTGTGGCCACGCTGCTCCTTCCTCTACCCCCACCTGGAGCTCTCCCCAGGCTCACATGAGACCTTTTTTTCTCAGCACTTTATTTATCATCAAACCTCGGGGTCAAGAGCCCTTGCCCATCTGACTAGCAGATAACAGTGCAGGAGCTGTGCAGGCAGAGCAGCCTGGGGCTCTCAGGCAGGCAGTAGCAGTGGTTTGAATCACATCGGTGGGTGAAACCTGTGGACAGAGACAGGATGTGGGAGCCTCTGTGCACCTGCAGCCACATCCACTGTTGCTTGCTCTTGTGCTGTGAGCAGATGGATCACAATCCAAGCTGATTTCAACCTCAGTCTTTCTGCTGAGTCCCATGCGTGGTGTGGGTGTTCAGCCAGGATGCTCAGCTGAGGGAGGGCGACTCGTGCCCCTCTCCCATCCCACTGGAGGGGCAGGATGGCAGAGCCCCTCCTGCACCAGTCCCACCTGTCTGCACCGGCCCTGCTGTGCTGGTGGGCCATGCTCCTTCAGCCCCTCCTCTCTCCGTGTCCCAAGGAACACGGGCCATGGTCCCAGCTCCTCAGATCCCCCTTCTCTCCCAAAGGACACAGTCCATGGTCTCAGGTCCTCAGACCTCTCCTCTCTCCCTGTCCCAAGGAATACAGTCCATGGTCCCGGATCCTCAGACCCTTCCTCTCTCCCTGTTTCAATCGCCCCTTTCCATGGCTGGGCCCCCCTGCTCTCCCCCCAGCCCCGGAGCTGGCCGAGACCCCCGTGTGCCCCCACCCCTGGCTGGGCGCTGCCGAGACCCCCTCGAGGCTCTCCCCGTCCCTCCCCGCAGGCTGTGACCGTCTCCCTTGTGCCCCCTCAGGCACCCAGGGCGGCTTTCCCCGGCAGACCGACGCCTTCGCCTTCGAGGAGGACAGCAGCAATGACGGGCTGTCCCCGGAGCGGCCCCGCAGCCGCGGCTCCCCGGGCCCCGCCGAGCCGCCCCCCGCCTCCAAAGCCCCCGAGCCGCCCCCCGCCGCCCCAGCCGGGGCTCCGCAGGTAGGGAGAGCCGTCTTGGAGACGAAGAGATGCGGGGGGACAAGGGGACACTCGTGGGGCGGGGATGGCACAGGGGAGGGAGCACACGGGGCACACGCGGGGTCCCGGCCGAGGAGGGGATTCCTCCCCTGTGCTGGGCACTGGTGATGCCGCACCTCGAGTGCTGTGCCCGGTTCGGGGCCGCTCAGTTTGGGAAGGATGGGGAGATGCTGGAGCGTGTCCGGAGAAGGGCAACAAGGCTGGTGAAGGGTCTGGAGCACAAGCATAAGGGAGGAGCAGCTGATAGAGCTGGAGTTGTTTATTCTGGAGAAGAGGAGGCGCAGGGCAGACCTCATCACTCTTTACAACTCCCTGACAGGAGGGTGCAGCCAGCTTGGGTCGGGCTCTGCTCCCAGGGAACAGCGACAGGACAGGAGGACACAGCCAAGGGAGGTTTAGGTTGGGCATCAGGAAGAAATTCTCCACTGGAAAAAATGGTTGGGCATTGGAATGATCTGCCCGGGGAGGTGGTGAAGTCACCATCCCTGGAGATGTTTAAGAAAAGCCTGGATGTGGCGCTCAGTGCCGTAATTTAACTGACAAGGTTGTGTTAGGGCATAGATTGGACTGGATGATCTCAAAGGTCTTTTCCAGCTGGGTTAATTCTGTGATTCAGTGTGATTCTGTGTCATTCCGTGTGATTCTATCATTCTGTGTCATTCCGTGTCACTCTGTCGTTCTGTGACCCGCGAGGGGATCGCGCTGCGCGGGCCCGGCGCGCCCACTGCCGGCCGGTGCGGGTACTGCAGCCCCGGGGAGCGCCGGGCCGGGGGGGAGCGAGGGACTGGGGAGAACTGGGATGGACTGGGGAGAACTGGGATGGACTGGGGGAGACTGGGATGGACTAGGGGAAAGCTGGGGGAGTATGGAGGCTGCGGGAACGGAGGAGCCGTGGCGAATGGGGGAACTGGAGTGGAGTAAGGCAGACTGAAGGGGCTGGGATGGACAGAGGGGAAAGGGAGAGACTGGGGCAGACTGGGGTGGGGGAGGACCAAAGGGATTATGGCTATCCACGAATCAGCTGCGAAGAGTGGGCTGGTCCGGGGGACGCTGAGGCACCAGCAGTGAGCAAGGATATGGGACTCAGGTGAAACTGAGGCTTGGAAAACCAGGGAGGACCGTGGGGGCAGAGGACTAGGAAAGGACTGGGATAGCCTGAGAATGTGACTGGGATAGACATTGAGGGGACTGGGATGCAGGGAGGCATCCGCGGGGATTGGGAACAACATGGGGTGGGGAAATGGGGTACCAGGAGCCCCTGTCCGGGCTGGACAGCCCCTGGGTCCGGTCTCACAACCCCTCTCACCTCTTCCTTGCAGGATCGTCCCCCCAGTGCCGATGGCCACGCTCCGGACACTGCCCCGGGGCAGGGCAGCCAGTGCGACAGCCCCAAGCAGCCAGCGGGGCAGGAGAGCCCGACGCTGCCGGTGCCCTCTGCCGTGAAGGTAATGCCGGTGCCTCTAGGCTGCCCAGGGCAGGAACCAGCCCGGGGCTTCCAAACCTGAAGTGCCCATGTGCTGCACCCCAAATGTGTGAGAGCTCTGGGTGTCCAGTCTTAAAGGCTTTGAATAATTCAGGCAGACAACCTTGTGTCAAAAACTAATTTAATTCATTGTGTAATGGTACAAGATACAGCAATGCACCTCGCTAGAGGCAATTGCTTGAGTCCTGCACTGAAAATATCCCCTGGGGATGGGAGCAGGAGGAGATACAAGGCAACACTGGAGTACCTTGTGGGCAGGGAGGGTCATTCTCCATCTCATGTGCTCTCCAGCACAGCTGAGATGGGACACAGTGCCAAGGGAGTCCTCCTCATCCAGGCTCAGCAGGTCTTGGAGCTGGAGTGTCAAGGTGCTAGCAGGAGCTGCCTTTGTTCTGTCCCAGCCCTCTGAGGTCCCGTGGGGATGACAAGAGCTCTTCTCACACCTGATTCCTTTCCTTCTTGACCCAACAGTCCAAATCATCCAGTGACAGCAAGAACCGTCACAAAAAGCCCAAAGACACCAAGCCCAAAGTGAAGAAGCTCAAGTACCACCAGTACATCCCTCCAGACCAGAAAGCAGAGAAGTCCCCTCCACCCATGGATTCTGCATATGCCAGACTGCTCCAGCAGCAGCAGCTCTTCCTGCAGCTCCAGATCCTCAGCCAGCAGCAGCAGCAACAACAGCAGCAGCAGCACTTCAACTACCCTGGGATGCACCAAGGACAGCTAAAGTGAGTGGCACTGTGCCAGCAGCAGGGCTTAATCCTGTCCCTCTCCAGACCTTCCCCTCTGTATCCATTTGTGCCACAGCAAAGGGATAGAGACACACCACTGAAACAGTAAAGTATGGGAACAGCACAGACTCCTTCCAAGCCATTCTGGCTTTGCATACTGACTGGGGCACCTGTGACCTGCTGGTGGGACACCAGCAATCCCCTACAGCCCAGCCTGGTTTCCCTTGGCCGTTCTGAAGTCTCACATGGGAGACAGCAGACCCAAGAGAGCAGAGGGGTGGGATTCTGGGCACAAAGACCCTGGGGGAGCAGACAAGTTACCCCGAATCTCCTTTGTTATTTCAGGCAATCTAATGAGCAAATGGTCAAAAGTTCAAATTCTTCATCAACTTCTGGCAACAACACCCCTCTTTCTCCAGTGAAAACCACCTTTTCAGGCCAGTCTTGTGTCTCATCTATCAAGCCAGGCCCTCTGCCATCCAACCTGGATGATCTCAAAGTGAGTGCAAACTTTGTCACTGCAGGAGCAGAATGTCACAGCCTGAGTGTGCTGTGCTGCCTCTGAGTGTGTCAGGGGAGTGCCACAGGCTGGGAGGGGCTGTGTTACAGACCAGCACACCCGAACCCCTGTGCTCTGAGCCACCCAGGAGTGCAGCACAGCACCCTGGGGCAGGGCTTGCTCACTGGGGAGGTTCTGAACATGAGGGCTTGCTGCTCTGCAGGTGGTGAGGGGTGCACTGCTCCAGCCTGTGCATCAGACAACCAAAGGTGTAGCCTGGGGAGGCTGCAGGTCAGGCTAAAGGATGATCTGGGCTGCTGCTCCTGCAGCTCCTGGCTCCATCCCTATGT
Source organism: Brachypodius melanocephalos (assembly GCA_013398615.1). Classification (NCBI taxonomy): domain Eukaryota; kingdom Metazoa; phylum Chordata; class Aves; order Passeriformes; family Pycnonotidae; genus Brachypodius; species Brachypodius melanocephalos. Next base: position 1,519,276 of record VZSR01003022.1, read on the forward strand.
GGTTTTATGGTGGACATCGTGGATGCTCTGACAGACCAGACAGAGGCCAGTAGGGCAGCCTGCCCCCCCCCTTAGTGACTCAGCTCCTCAGCCAGGCCAGCTCAGCTCTCTGCATGAGCAGGTACCTCCTGCCACATGCACTGTTTTGAGCACCTCTCATGTAGGCAAGAAAGGGCGTAGGGGAGAATTCCTCGTACCAGCTATTCTTTTTTACTTTGCTGATGGCTCCTCAGTCATGGGGAAGGCCAAATCCTTCCAGGAGCAGAGACCTGGGGGCAGCCCAGAGATAGAAACAGCATGAGTTTGCCTTAGCTCAGTTGACTGAATCATGTGCCTGGGCACAGAGCATGTAGCTCCAAGGTGTCACAGTCTCTGAGCCATCAGCTGGCTCCTGGTCTGTGTTAAAGTCCTCTGCTCATGGAGAAATCTACTGCTAGGAAGGGAATCCTGAGTTGCTTCCCTGACCCAAGGACCACTGCTGGTTCATGGAGAGGTGTCAGAATTCTTGGAGGAAGGTTTTCCTGTTGGGAAAGGTTGATATTCTGCAGGATGTGCAGGGGTCAGGCCTGTGCACAGTGACTGTGGTGAGACAGGGAGCACCTGGGAGGTCACAGCTTTAAAGCTGGGAGCTGAGAGCCTGTGACCTGAGAGTCCTTGTTGGAAGCACTGGGTTTCTAAAGGGCTAAAGACTGATGATGAGTGCCTTTCCCTGCAGGTGTCAGAGCTGAGGCAGCAGCTCCGAATACGAGGCCTGCCCGTGTCGGGCACCAAAACGGCGCTGATGGAGCGGCTGCGGCCCTTCCAGGAGTGCAGCAGCACCGCCGTGCCAAACTTCAGCGAGATCACCACCGTCACCTTCCCCGTCACTCCAACCAGCACCCTGTCCAGTTACCAGTCCCAGTCCTCCACCAGCATGTTATCAAACGGCTTCTATCACTTTGGCAGCACCAGCTCCACCCCGCCCATCTCGCCGGCCTCCTCTGACCTCTCTGTGAGCGGCTCTTTGCCGGACACCTTCAACGACGGGCCCATGTCTTCCCCACAGTTTGGTCTGCAGCCATCGCCCGTCCACGGCAGCGCTGAGGAAAGCCTCATGAGCAGCATGAATGGAGGGAGCATCCAGCTGGAACTGGAGGGGATAGACACAGAGAAAGACAAGATGCTGGTGGAGAAGCAGAAGGTCATCAACGAGCTGACGTGGAAGCTGCAGCAGGAGCAGAGGCAGGTGGAGGAGCTGAGGATGCAGCTCCAGAAGCGAAAGAGAAGCAATGGCCTCGAGGAGAAGCAGCAGCCCGCTCAGCATTTCTTTGGTGTGCCCATCAAGCAAGAAAACGCCGTGTCCAGCTGTCCGTTTGCATCCAAACAAATGGCCCTGAAAGGCCAGGCCGGCAGCTCGGAGAAGCTGAGTAACTGTGGGGTGCAGCCGGTGCCCCACATTGTGAACAGCCACTGCTTGGAGCCCGCGGGGCAGAGCACCATCACCTCCTCGACATTCCTGAGCCCGCAGTGCTCCCCCCAGCACTCTCCCCTGGGCGCTGCAAAGAGCCCCCAGCACATCAGCCTGCCACCGTCCCCCAACAGCCACTACCTGCTGCCGGTGTCCCCCGAGGGTCGCAGCGGGTCCCCGCCGGGCAGCGGCTGCCTCCGCACAGCGCCGGTGAGTGCCAGCCCGGACCCCCGGCTCACAGCCGCACTGGGGAGCCTTTCCCCTTGGCCCGGGGCTGCTGGCAGCATCTGGAGCTGCTGCCAGGGCAGAGAGTGTCCCAGATGGACGGTGGGTTGGAGGCTGATAGCACTGCAGGGTCCTTTGCAGGGTTTCTTCTGGGGAGCTCTGCCACCGCAGCCAGTTGTCCTGGTGGGGCCACAGCGCAGCTCTCGTGCCCCGTGGAGCCCTGGCACAGCTCCCCTCTTCCCCAGGGGACCCCAGCACAGTTCTCTCTGCCCCTAGGTGAGCACTGGCAAAGCTGCCCGTGTTCTGGGAGAGTCCTGGCAGAGCATCCTCTGCCCTGGGGAGCCCTGGCACAGCTCTCTGCCCCTGGAGGAGTCCTGGCAAGCTCCCTCTTCCCTGGGGGAGCACTGGCACAGCTTCTTCTACCCTAAAAGAGCCCAAACCCAGCTGCCTCTCCCCTCAGGGGGATTCCTGGCACAGCTTGCTCTGCCCTTGGGGGAGTCCTGGCACATCTGCCCATGCCCCATGGAGCCCTGGCAGAGCTCTGTACACAGCAGGGAGGCACCAGCGTGGATCCCTCAGCTCCTGGGAGAGCCCTGGCACCGTTCCTACACCCCTGGGAGCCCCTGCTGCAGGGCTCCCCAGCATCTTGCCAAGCCATTGTGGCTCCCAGCAGTGCGTGAGGGATTTTCACCACTGAGTTGGAGCAGAGCAGTTGCCCCAGGGAAGCATTTTTTCTCAGGAAGCTGGAGCAGGGCTGGCAGTTGAGGTCTGCAGTCAGAGAGAGCTTGTGTCTCCTCCCCACCAGGCCACCAGCCCAGCAGAGAGCTGTCCCCAGCAGCCACCACTCCTCACTCAGCCCCCAGGACAGGTACCTGGGGACAGGGACGTGCTGCCAGCACAGAGCAGCACGATGTTCTGCTGCTCACAACCCCAGCTCATCCAGTGCCCTCCCAGGGCTCCCCAGGCAGCTCCTTTCAGTGTCCTGTGCCATGCAGAGGGTGCAAGGTGTGCACACAGGGGTGCAGCAGGGGCAGGCTGGGTGTGCAGGACAGCCCACCCCGAGCAGGCTTTGGGGTGCAGCCCTGCACAGTGGCACAACGTGGGGCTCAGGGCTGTGTCCAGAGGATGTAGGTGCTGTGGGCAGTGAGGTGGGAAAGGGCAGCAGTTTAGGGTGAGCAGGGGCAGAGACAGAGCTGCCAATGGAATGGGGCACGGAGGGCAGTGAGGCTGCTGCAGGGGTGAGGAGGGAGCACTGGTTTGGGTGAGCTGGGCAGTGGGGACCAGAGCAGGGGATGCAGGGGGTGACCCTGGCACTGGGGCTGTGGAGGTGAACTGGGCACTGCAGCAGAGCTGTGGGGGCAGAGGGACACAATGCTGGGAGGTGACGAACAAGAGAGGCAGCAGGGCTGCTCTGGGCAGCTGGGCAGTGGTCAGTGAGGCTCAAGAGGGAGCAGAGACACCACGGGGACATCTTCAGCTGCTCCCTCACTGCCCAAGGGCAGGGGGTGCACGGAGGGGATGGTCCCATTGTGTCCTGCTCATCCCAACTCCAACACCTCCCATCCTGGACATTCCTCTGCTGCCTGCAAGGGGCTCACAGGGACGAGAGTCCTTTTTTCAGCAAGAACTCTTCCTTTGTGCCCAGCACTGCAGTGCTGTTTCCCAAGAGCCAGGGGCAGTGTTCCTTCCAGCCACCCTCCACAGAAAGGTGACCAGGATGAGCATGGCCAGGCAGGGTGACCTCACTGCTGCCCTGGATCCAACCCACCTGGAGGGACAATCCCCTGGAGCTGGTTTTTGTGGGACAGGGCCATGGCCAGGCAGTGGGGAAGGACACAGAAGGGGCTAGAGGTGATGGGGACAGCAGCTGACAGGCACTGCGCTTCAAATGCCATCCATCCTGGAAGGGGAGCCTGGCAAAAAGTTGGCAAAGATAGGCAGGTGTTTGGCACAGGCAGAGATTCCTCTCTTTGGAGTGGCCTTCCCTGGCCTGAGCTGTGTGAGGTGGCCCCAGTCAGGTGGTGATGGGGAGGGGCTGGGGAGGTGCCTCAGCATCCCCGTCTTCCCTTTGTCCTGCGTGTCCCCAGCTGACTGAGCACCAGGCTGTGCTGTGACACTCTCTGTGCTCTGGCAGTGACAAGAGGCCAGCCTGGCCCTGGCTCCCAGAGCTAGGGCAGGGAGCTGCTTTACCCCTATCCTGCTCAAAGCCAGGCATTTTGTCTGAGCTTGTTTGACCCACAAAGTTGTCCTTTTCCCTGGCACCACACAGACCTCAGCCATTGACTCCATTTCCCTGTATCTCCCCATGCAGATGGCTGCGCAGTCAGGCCAAAAGTTTTCTATTCCATCCCCAAGTTTTTGTAAGTCAAGCCCAGCCCTGTCAGAGGTAAAGCAGCCTCCACCCTATGAGGATGCAGTGAAGCAGGTAACTGCATGGTTTTTGTTTTCTACAGGGCTGGGGCTGCCCGTGATGGCTTTTTGTAGGCAGTGGGACTCAGCTGCAGGAGTTCCAACCCATCCTGGGGTCTCTGGGTAGGACAGGGCTGTTCCCATGAGGAATGGGCTCTTCTGAAGGGTTACTCGCTGCCTGGTGCCACAAAGGAGTTGGACACCCTGCTGGGCAGGATCGTGTCCCCTGTGCACCCAGGGGTCCTGACACCCCCCAAGTCTCTTTGGGTGCTCAGTGCTGTGTGAGACAGAGCCTTGAGCATTCCCAGGTCACCAGGAAAGCTCCTCCTGCTCTGTGCCATCTGCCCCCCCGAGCTGTACCCTGGAGCACTGTTCCTGCAGGGAGGGCTGGCCATGGCCCAGGAACACCTTCCTTCCTTCCCTTCAGACTCTGGGAGCAGCCTCAGTGCTGGGACTGGTGGTGCCTTTAGGAGAGTGGAGTGATGCTGTTGGCAGGGTGAAAATGGGTTTATGCCAGCGTGCAGGAGATCTCCCAGGTTCCAGTCAGGGAGAGGAGGGAGACTGGGCAGTGCAGGGAGCAGGGAGGGCAGGCAGGGACATCCCAGTGTGAGGTGCTAGGGCCAAAGTGTTGCTGTGTCCTGAGGGCCCAGGGACAGGGCAGGCTCTGGTGGCCACTGAGCAGAGGATTGGCAGCAGGAAGGGGAGATTTGCTCCGTGGATCCACCGTGATTGTGCCACGTCCCTGCAGTGCCCTGAACGCTGCTGCCGGCCCTGTGTTGGTATGGCCTCTCTTCTGTGTGGGAGGAAGCCATCTGGGGGGTCTAGAGGCATCTTTTTGGGGGGTCTAGAACCACCTACCCTGGCTTGTGGCTGGAGGGACTGTCCTCCTAATGCTCTCTCCTCTCCTCTTTGTCGTTTGCTGCAGCAGATGACACGAAGTCAGCAGATGGACGAGCTCCTGGACGTGCTGATTGAGAGTGGAGGTATGCTCTGCTTCTCTCTTCCCCCTGGGGCTTCTCTCTTCCCCCTGGGGCTTCCCCTGCAGGCCAGCATCGGTCTGTGGGGCTCAGTGCATTCTGTGCACCCCAGCAGAGCTGCCTGAGTCGAGCACAGCTTTCCCCTGCCCTCCCTGTGCCAGCAGCCACTGAGATTGAACCCAAAAGCACGTTGGCCCTTCCAGAGCCTGCTCCTGCGTGTGCCAGCCCGGTGGGGTGGTCTGGGCTCGGCTGTCACCTGTGCAGAGAGAAGGGACAGCAGGGCAGGAGCCCTGGGCACAGCACTGCCAGCCCCCTCCCCACACAGAGCCTCACCCAGGGTGCCCCCCATTCCCAGGGCTGCCAGTGCCACCTCCCACCCAGGGCACTTCTGGTGCCCTCCCCTGTGCAAAATGCTGCCTGTGCCCTTCCCCAGCCCCTTGGGGACAGCTGCCAGTGCTTGTGCCCTAGAGGCTGTGTCCAAACCCGGGCGATCGAGGTCAGGAAGCAGGAATGTGCGAGGCTTCCCCCAGGGAGGGTGGGCAAGCAGTGCCAGTGGGGCTGAGTGGGGAGCAGGTCTCCAGAGGGATGCCCGGGGGGTCACTGGAGGGCTGTGGTGGTGCCCCTGTGCCCAGCTGTGGTGGGCACTGCCAGAGCACCTCAAACCCCTCTCGTTTGTTGACAGAAATCCCAGCCAACGCCAAGGAGGATCGCTCCTGCCTGCAGAAGGTACCTCAGATCATGGTGTCTACGGGGAGCTCGAGTGCCACTGTCCCCAAGGGCTCTGCCCCCTTCGAGCCCGTGTCCTTCGAGCACTGCCCGGGCAGCAGCGATGCCCACCTGGAGGTGCTGCTCAATGCCCACAGCCCCCTGGGCAGGGTCGGCGAGATGGCCCTGCTGAAGATGGGGGGAGAGGAGCCCCACTACGACGGGATGATGGAGGGCTTCTCCGGGAAAGCCGCGGACGAACTGCTCAACTCCCAGGAGATTTTACAGACTCCCCTGTCGCCCATGGAAACGCAGCTCTCGCCTTCCCCCGCCGAAGGCTCCGGTTTACAAATGAGTTTCACGGAGTCTCCGTGGGAAACGATGGAGTGGCTGGACCTGACCCCCCCCAGCTCGGCCACCGGCTTCAGCTCGCTCACCCCCGCGGGCCCCAGCATCTTCAACATCGATTTCCTGGATGTCGCCGACCTCAACCTGAACACCAGCATGGACCTGCACCTGCAGCAGTGGTGAGGGGACGTGCTGGGGCAGGGTGCTGGGAGCCTGCAGAGCCAGCACGGCGTTCCTGTCGTGCCAGAGAACGTGCACGGCTAACGTGCCTCGCCCAGGGGAAACTGGAGTCGTTTTGCCGGCATATAAACTTGTTTGGATTTCCAGTCACTGAAAATTGACAGCACAACGCTGGTACTTTGGTTTTCCTCCATTGACACAACCCCACAGAGGGACACCAGTGCCTGAAACAACACTTCCTTTGATTGACATGAACTTCAGTTTTCTTTCTTTAAT